>VACF01002061.1:0-146667 GCA_006891605.1 Pleurozium schreberi | reverse complement strand
AACCGCTGCTTTCTGCCAGCATGCAACAACAATCAGCAGCAAGAAACGCTTGTCCTCCCAGACTACAGTTAGAATCGTACTCAGAGAAACTAGCCTATACCAGTAAACAACAAGAGGTGTCTAACCAATCAGCACATTAGTCAAATGATAATCAGCGGTATGCAACTATCAATCCAAGGAAACATTACTGTTGTACTACCAAACATGATCACGGAGACCAATTCCCAGTCCAAACACATTTAGACTACAAGGAGCATGACAGTGGCAAGTAAGCTTCACAGTAAATGGACCAGGGAAAATTCACTTCACAAACTTCATGACCAAACCCTAATTGCAAAACCAAAATAAAAGTGACCAGGCACAGACTCTCAAAGGTAAACCCTACACCTCTTCGACAAAAAGCAATAAGAATCTCTGGAAATGCACTCCACCAAAAGCTCCAAGCTCATAGTGCTACACAATTCTACACATAAGCAACAATTCAACGCTCAAGTCTAAACAACACAACATCACTGATCAACARAACAGAGTAAAAATCTGAACCGATACTGCTCCAGAAACCGATCGTCCTCCAACAGAGTATCATCTTCCAAATCCTCGAGCTCCTCGATGGACTTCTCCTGCAGCCAAGCGGCATCCTTCGGGGCATTCTCTCGATCCGAATCCGGCACAAAGCCGGGAGTGGGCTTTGGAGGCGGCTTCTCCGGCAAGTTGCCTAGCTTGCGCTGGATGTCATCCCACTCAGTACTCGTGCCCTCCACATCCTTGTACACGAAATTGTCCCCCATTGCAACCAGATCCTAAACCCTAACTTACACTCCACCAAAAAAAAAAAGCCTTTCTCGTTTTGTGCTCCGAACCAACGATGAAGACAACAGAACGAAATGTCGAAAGACTGTGACCTAATGATCAAATTGAAACCATTCCTGAGCTCGATCTATGATAGTCTTGTTTCTCGAGAAGCAATCCCGAGGTCACATGGAAATGCTCCTTGCTGTCTGAGCTGCTGCGGATTCTTTGATGCACGTTCTGGCGGAGAAGCACATGCCAGACAGAGTTTGTCAAAGCCTGACGTTTGATGGATGGCATGGCATGGCATGGCACTAAGGTAGAATGCCCCATTCTTAGGGTGGACTTCCATGCACCTAGAATTGGCAAAACCCTGCACAAAAGATCGGCAAAAAAAAAATTAGAATTCTACATGGAAGTGTGTAATGGTTGCAAGAGGAGAATTGAAATGGTTGTCTGGAATTTCTCCGAAGGATCAAGGCTCAAGAAATGTTGGGACGGAGGTTTCCGGCAAATTTTTGTAAAATAAAAAATTTGATTTTGGAATTGAACTTTTGGGTTGCTTTTAGTGAGAAAACAAGGCAAAGCTATTTTGAAAAAGGGGAGAGTTACCTAAGGGAAAGCATCATGGTAATTGGCAAAGACAATTATGCATCAACAAATCAAAAATCAAAAATCCATTTCCAATTTCAGCACAACAAGGAATTTTGTTCTTGGTCCCTCTTTTGGTGCATGTGCTTAGATTTGTAGGATTCGTGATTTTCTTGGGTAGTAGAATGGCAAATTAGAGAAATTTTCACATGAATTTTGGTCAACTTGTTTTTGAAAAAAGAAAACAACCAACTTATAGGTCATCAAAGCAAAAAAATATATAGCTTTCCATTGTTTTTCCATGGACAAGTCTATTTTTGTTCACAACAAAGCTAGTTCATGCATGGAATATGGAAACCCAAACACGAATCTTGCTAAATATTAAATTTGTTGCTAAAAAGTGGCAATTCATCAAAGGTTAGAGATAGGGTATTAATGACTACTCCCTTTGTCCCAAAATGATCTTTCAACATTAAGGGAGAGAATAATTTTATTTCAACCTGGTTCTAAATATTCAAAGGAAGTTGCTATCCATTCACTAAATCATCAAGAGAAAAAATGATCATTTTAGAGCAACCAGAAAAGCATTTTGGAACAAAGGAAGTATAAAATACTTTGCTATTTGAGGGAGATACTTTCAAGAATATATTAGGTGTCTATATGATAAACGACTTCAATAGTTGTAGGATATCTATCTATACATCTATTCAAGGCTTACATACCCACCATTTCATACTCACACTAGCGTCATTGCTGATATTTTGCTTCATTTTAAATTGGAATTTTGTTGTTGCAAAATATGTTTGATATCATATATGAGCTTCATGGCTGCGCCTTCCGTTCTGACATTGGTGCCGCTGGTGTCGCGGGCGCTGGAGCTTCCGTCGTTTAAGGACGAATTCGATCAGGAGGAGGACAGCTTGATTGAGCTTTTTTCGGTGAGGAGTTCCTTCTTGTTATGCGTGATTCGTTGTGTGGCTGGGGTCTTGGTAATTGTGTTTACAGGTGGATTGTTTTGTTGTATGGAAATGTGAATTTGAAAAAATTTCGCTATGGAGCATGGATATGGGAATGGTGGAATTGTAATGGATTGTAAGGGGAATCGAATGCACGGAAGGGGATGCATTGTTTGGATACTGTATGCAAAAGTCAGGAGGGTTCAAAATTTTATTGGGATTGGAAATGGACCGACAATCAAGATTAAGGGCTAAACTGATTTTTCCTGTTGGTGCGTGCTACTAAATGAACTTACATGTGATTACATGAATTTTTATGGGGGGAAGAATCAATATTTTTAGCCATTGTCGGTGTGCTAGTGCTATTCATGGTGAAAAAAAAAAGTCTTCACAAAGAGCATTGATAAAAATACTCCTCCCCTGCAAAATGTTACAAGCATATGTAATTTTACTTCGTGACACCACTAATAGAACAAACCAGTGTTGTGTGCTCACGATTGGAGTGGAGACTAGCTCACTATTTTAAACTTTTGGTTGACCTATAATGGTGGACGAATTGCTACAAAGATAGAGAAAGAGCCAGATTACCACCGTTTCTTATTAATCTTATTTGCGTCTTGAGGTGGAYACTAGCATTAACCAAGTGTCYTGTGTGTTTGGAAAGTGCAGAATGCAACTAGGTCTGTGGTGTCGGTTCAGAACGTGCAAACTCTGGGCACCAAAGTGGTAGGGCAACCTGTCAGTGAAGGAGAGGAAGTGAAGGTGGAAGGTATAGGTTCCGGGTTTATCTGGGACAAATTTGGTCATGTTGTACGTCTCCAAAACCTTGTAGTAATTGCTTTGCATCTTTTGCTTCAGCATCAAAAATCGAAATGAAACATTTTCCTGATAGATGCTCATGTTTCGATTATGTATTTTTACCATAGATGTTTGAATGATGCCTTTGTGGATCTCAGTAGTATGAGTTACAGAAACCTATGAATCAGTTCTTTTATATGAAATAGGGTTGATTTGAGGTCGCATTCTGCTCGTCTTTTGCAGGTAACCAATTATCACGTGATAGCCAGATTGGCCATGGATTCTTCAGGACGACAGAAAGCTCAGGTACGAAACCGATTATTGTGCAATGAGTAGATGTTTGTGGAGATATCTAATAGATGATCTATGAATTAAGTGGCCTGTGTGTTCCTTATGTTCAAATCATCCCAAATTTTTAAGCCTGTATTTAATGATTGTCCATATGAAGACAAGAAGGCGGGTCTTCCGTTATCGACATGTACTGGAATGTGACTCATTTTTCAATTCCATCTCGGTCAATCTTACAGGGAAGGCATTGTGAACTCTTGGGGTCTGAATTTCTTAATTTTTTCTGTAGTAAGTGGAAATCTGGGAATTCACGGGTTTGCTGTTAATATCCAGGTGTCGGTTCTCGGGAGGGATGGGACAATCACAGTGCATGATGCTTCTCTGATTGGCATTGATTCAAGCCACGATCTGGCTGTTCTCAAGGTATGCGAAGCCAAATTTTTTTTTCTTGAGTTCATGAATAACCAGGAATAGCTGTGACTTCACACATCTTATGTTTTCTTCCACGTCATTTTGTTACTCCACGCTGGTGCACGCTACCATGTCGAATTAACGAAGAAGTGATTTTGTTTTTTGAGATTGATGCACCGGCAGAAAGGTTGACTCCAATTCCTGTGGGGACATCTGAAGATATTCGTGTGGGCCAAAACTGTTTCGCCATTGGCAATCCTTATGGCTTCCAGCATACTCTCACGACTGGGGTAATCATTCTTGCCCTGAATACATTAATCCAAGCTCCCTTGGCACCAGCAGGTTTATTCTTGGTATAGATTGTGATTTCTCTTTTCTTTTAACCAATATGGCAAACCTTGTTACTGCAGGTAGTTAGTGGGTTAGGTAGGGAGATTCCATCGCCAGCTGGAGTACCTATTCCAGGYGCTATCCAGACAGACGCTGCCATCAATTCTGGTAAATGCTTAACTCTGGATTGGAAATGCCCTTGCCTAGTCATTGTGCGTACAATATTCTGTCATTGACAAGAGCAAAAAAGTAGATAGGTTCATAATATTGAAAGTTTGTAGCAAATTTACATCGGTACAGAATTCAACCATTCAACAGGGTGGCATTATCCCTGGAGATCTGTCTATTTCAGACGTCTTATGGGTGAAAGGTTCTCCAACCATAGTTTTATATCTGGTTGAGGCGTACGATTAGTTTTTAATTTTTTTTTTTTTATTTGAATTAAAGGAAACACGTCTTTCATGTCGAGAATAACGTTATTTATTGATTCTGATTCATTTTTTCCCTTCACTAGCACTTCAACTTGAAGGGAAGTTACTGCATACGAGTGTTTTAATGAAATCTGCTTTAGTTTGCTGCAGAAGTAAGTCGCACTAGTGCTGAGATATACGCTGCTTGTGACACCTTTAGAATGTACATTGCAGGTAACTCAGGAGGCCCATTGCTGGACTCGTTTGGACGTATCATTGGAGTGAATACTGCGACCTTCACCCGCGCTGGTTTGTGTCGAAATTCTATAATTCGTGTGCACGTACTTAAACATTCTGGGTTCAGTTGGAAGATCATCCTTATGGGGAAGAAACCATTATATGCATATTTTAAGCCATAAGAATGATGAAAAGAACCATAGAGAGGATGGTGGAAGAATCAACGTCTAGGAGAGAATTGAAGAGAGCTTGCACCATACCTTGGTGATTGTGAATCTCAAGACAATTAAGAAATTAGATTTTAAGTAAAGCTACATTTTCTTGTTTGTACAATAGATATAGTACCTGAAAGATAATATATTGAAGGTCACGAAAGGGGAGTCAGAGTCCTGTAGAAGTAGGTCATTTCAAAATCGCGTTCCAATTCTCTACAAATGGACTACGGTTATACTTTAGAGAAAGAACTACTACATTGTTTGGAGAGAGAAGAATTGCATTGTATTTTAATTTGGTAACAAACCTCTAAATAATTGTGGAGTAAGAATTGTGAGGCCTGGCACCCCTAATTTGAGTTTCACCGAATCAAAAGTCATGTAAAGTGAGTACATGGCAGGCCCTCTAGAAGTAACTAATTAATATTTTGTTATCTTTCTACAGGCTCAGGGATGTCATCAGGTGTGAACTTCGCCATACCCATCAACACGGTGCGCATGCTGGTACCTCGTTTAATTGTTTATGGGACAGTGACACCAACTCAATCACCACCTGTCATCCCATCCAAAAGTTTAGCAAAACGGTACAGCACGTAGTATTGTGTTCATTCCGTGTAGGTAAACACTTAGTGTACAACCAGCTGTGGTTGTAAAAGTAAAACTCATAGCCGGCAATACCGTGTACTCCGTACTTAGTACTTCAACTTGTATCTCATATTCAGGTTGTGGAACATCAGGATCGTGTCATGTTGTTTCAATTTATGAATCTCAAATGCAGGATTTCGTTGATGTAGATTGCACCATACCTCATTACCAACATCAGGATGCACTATTGCGATGTCCTCTTCAGTATCGTCTCCATCTTCCTCAACATCCTCTTCAGAAGTATTTTTGCGACCACAATCACACTGTTTCTGCTGAGCAATAACAAGGATGAGCACCGGGGTGCGAAAGTGCAGACGACAGTGGGGGTGAGGGTGGGGTGGGGAGGGGGGCCGTCCAAAGCTTTTACATATGCAATACTTCAAAAAATCACTGAAATTGCATTTCTTCGCAAGTAACTGTACACTTGAATATATACCTTGACTTTCCAAACAAACTTATCTCTCAGTGAAAAGAAATAGCAAACTTTCAGAAGCTTGTGCTCATTGAAGATGTCTTTACAAATGCTAACGATTTCCTGCATTTAATCAGAAGAAATTGAACCCCTTGATGCACCTAACACCTACACCCTGCAATGCCCAAACGAACCTTCTGTCTTTCCCTCATACTCAAAAGAGTGGCTCGATCGTGATGAAGTTGGGGCAGGGACCGCATTGCTTGCTGTAGTACGGCATTCTCTGCTTCAAGTTCRAGCACTCGATACATCTCTTCCTTCAAAGCCTACAGGGATCGTTCATCATAAGATATCACTAAGACATTCATGGATACATCAGCCCGCAAGAAAACAACAGTACTCGACGAAATGAGTCATGAACATCACGACGAGCGCTGAAGGACACCACGCATCGACATAAGTATGACATAACGAAGGTTTTTAAATATAAGTGTGCTTCATACCACGTACCCAGGGTTTATGCTCAGAGGATTCCACCTCTTACTCAAAGAATAACAAAAGAGGGCTAATAGCTACCTCTAGAGGGTAGAGTAGTCAATGACTTGACAATGCACTTCTTCAAGTCTGCCGACAACTCCTAAATACTATACTCGTAGAAAATATATTGATTTCACCTTTGTTTCGTGCAAAAWTCATTCTAATCAAAAAACAGTTCCAAYTGTTTATCATGTATTTTTACGTAAAAATGATGGAAAAGAGAAATGTGAAAACTGACCTCCGTGTACGTATCCAGCATGCTGTTCCAAGCGGCATGTAGAGGCCCTTGACTGAAAAGCCCGTTCCTCCCAGGACCTGTAGATCCCTCCTTGTCGATCGCTTTGAATTGCGCAGTCCCAAACCTGACTTCCTTGCTTCCATGACTTGAGGTCCCACCTGTTCTAGAAGCTGATCCGTGAGATGACCCATCTGATTCTTTATTTTGTATGAAGAGCTCTCGCTCTAACTTCTTCATAAGGCTCGGATCGAGTTCCTGGCTGGATGTTGGAGTAAAACCGTAGACGGAATCTCCATTTCTCTTCCGTTGCAAAGGACCACTAAACTTAAGAGTCTGTTTCTTAGATCCTAATTCAGTATCCGATGCATTTCCATGAACACTACGCTTCCTTCCTGGAAAACATTCAGCTCCGATGCAGCTCATATCCTGGGGAAAAGAGTCAGGATCATCCTCAGACCGCTCATCCAGCGACAAAGATAAACTTCTCCGCCTGTCCCTTCGAAATTTCTTRTCAGTTCGTACRTTGAAAGCAGGCGCAGGCGCAGACTTTTGAGGCCTGCGCAAACAAGCACGGGCTGGTTAGCAGACTAAATGAACATACCCAGTTTTCAGATCATACTGAAAGAGTTAAAAGAGAAAAGAAAATATTGAAGTTGCCTACAGTGTAATATCATATAGAACTGCCAATTTAAAGACCAATTTTAAACATCTTAAARGCAAATCAACTAAACTAGTGTGCCCTGTGTCGTTGCCACAGCCAAAATTWAAAAAATAACAATTTTCTAATTTTTAAATTCATTAAAACTTTGAAATTCAATWATTTTTCACACCAAAGTGCTAGATTCTTGGTACAAATAGAAAGCTCTGTGCACAAAGGACTGCAAGGGCTTTATTTCATGACTTTGGACATGCAAGGGAAAGTTGAGATTTTTCCAAAATAAAAAGATAATTTAATTCACTTGTTTAAATTTAAAAATTCATAACTTTCACACTGTAGATCCAAACACACCACGGAACTAGCACAAATAGAACACTACGCATGAAGGAACTCTATGCATGAAGGAGTGCAAGGCCTTTATTTCATGGCCTTTGGCCATGGCATTTGGACATGCAATGCAAAAGTTCTGACTTTTTCAAAATAAAAGATAATTTAATTCAATTTTTGCTTTCATAAAAAACTATAAAATTCAATAACTTTCACAGTACAGATTCAAATGCCACAAAATAAAGTCCGTGCATCCCTCCTTCTGAAGAGCTTTTCAGTTGAACCAAGACCACAGTTGGACGCCTCATGGTTTCTTAGATCTCAAACATATCAAACAATCAAAACAAAACAACCAACCTAACTTAAGGTATAGATTCATCCCACTAAGCGTAATTCAAAATGATACAACTCTTCCACTCATTCACATATGTAAAATTTAGTAACAACTACACTGCACACTAACTGGATACCTCAGTATCTACTATTCCTAATTTGCAAGTCGCTGCACGTGCGTTTTCCATGAATTTTGGAATCAGGGAATACTCAGATATATAGCTCGCGATACAGGAATATGATACTAGCGCATTATTAGGTTCAGAGTCAGCATGGTCAAGACAGAAAATCACCTGATACTTGTTACATCTTTAGTAAACTCCTTAGGCAGCAAGGCCTCTGAGTCGCTCTTCCACTTGAAAAGAGACCGAGAACCACTTCTGCCATGGGGGTCATTTTCCTGTAACTGGAACATTGGCGGTGAGGTGGCTCCAGAATGATTCTGGGAAGTATTTGATGCTCCTACCTCCGGGGAAGATATTTTGTCATCTCCCGTCGCTGGAGTAACATTCAGCTGCTGAGTGACATCTGAGTCAGAAATTTCGTTCTCCGTCATGAACAACCCATTTGACCTCCAATTAGTCTCAGGCAACGTCGGCAACGCAGGAATCCCGTTTGCCGTCTGTTTTGGAGGCACCTCCGAATGGTCAGCAAATCCAAGAACACCTGAGATAGACGATAATGATTGTTGCAGAGTCTGCAATTGATCCAGGAAAGCTGCACAAACAGGGGCATGGGAATCGATAGTTTATAAGATTATGTAATCATAGATTTGTAACTTGAAGGAACAGCTTCACTCACAACATCTTGAGACTACGTTGGACTCAAAAGAAGGACCACGGATGTCAAGAAATTTGATAGGGGCATGGTATCCAAAAACCTACACCTGAATCTCTCACTTCGGAAAAGACACGCGATGTAGAGAYTGAACCAGAAAGAGAAGAGTTTTAGGGGATCGTGTTGTACCCTTCTGGGTGGGTTCCAGGTCCCTCATACGTTCTCTAACTCTTCTTTTAAACTCCCTTTCTTGAGCGTCCCAATCCTCTCTCTGATGCTGCCAAAAAAGATGGGGTGTCAGACTCCATAAACAATCCATGGGACATTCATATCCACTGAAAATAACTGAGCTACCGCGAGTAGTGTCAAGACTTGTCATAAACCGAGTTATGAAGTTATTTGCATCTAAAGTGATGATGCAAGAGAGTGATTGGTCCTTCGTTAAATCGCATAACCCCAGAAGATGATGAGCCCTCAGGCTACCTGAGTGCCACTCACTCTAGAATTTATTGGGGCGGTGGTACACTTGTACGGCCAGCAGCGATGTCTTTTGGCTTGAGGACGAATAGCAATCAGTGGTCCACCACACTTCATGAGTTGTGCCCCCCTCACAGGTTTTTTAAAAATCTTGAGGGTGCTTATGCAATATGGCAATCTTTTAACCCTTAAATGCCAGGCGGGTCACCGTGGAAACTATGAATTTTGATACTATGAGAATCATTCGTTTAAAAAAATTCAAAAGGAAGAATTGGAAGTCAAACTACTGTAGAAGATCATCCCATTCCACCCGCATTCCGAGAATGAATATTTGCACTTCTGCCCTACACAAAAAGATGCTCTCTCATTCATCGACCAAAAAATGGCCTCATCGTCGTTTATGGGTTAATTGGATTTGGGACATAATCATGGGAAAGATATTTTACTTGCTACTTCTTGGAAAATTCCAAGGGATTGAGATGGTTTGCTTTTTTTTAATCTTTTAGCTTGCTTTTAATTGGCTCTATTTTGGTTGTTCAAATTCCAAATTCAATACTCATTTGCATTATTTTTCCTATGTTATGTTTTTTGCACTTTTCAAAGATTGTATCCTTAGGTTCCAATATAATATCAAACCAAACTAGGGTTGGTTGTTGTGATCTATTGTTGATGATGCCATAACAAATGATACTTCGTATCATTCATTGTCATTGTGTCGTTAAAAATTTGGAAATTTATACTCATTTTCTTTATAAAAATTGTATGAGAATTTTGATGAATTCATTCACATCTATGGAATTTGCATAAAAATAATTGATTTTTTTAGAAGAGGGATTCAAGAAAATTTTGACATAAGGACATTGTTGTTGTTGTTTTGTGGGGGAGAAACAATTATAAAACATGGTATGCAATACCTTCAAAGATTATTGGAATTTTTTGGTCCAAATCTTACTTCACCAAATAAAATCTAAAGAACTTGTCTCAAATTTCTTAATACTTTAATGAATGAATTTGCTTAATGTGTCTTCAAAAATAAGATTTATACTTGAATAATTCCACATTTCCAATGACAAATTAGATGAAATGATAGAAATGGATGTTTCCATTCCAAAAAATTGTACACGTAGATATTGTATAAATACCAAAGGTCATTTATAAATTTTATGAATTTAGAATACAATAGCCATGTGTCCTGCATCAACTCACTAGTCCATCACAACTTTAAAAGTACAATAAGGTGTATTACATGTAGTCAAAGCAAAATCAAATTGCTTTCCATTGTGGACTATAGCTAGGACTATTCACCTTGTTCTTTGAGATGCCAAGGTAGCTCTCTAAATTTTGTACCTTGTTGTGATAGTATTCCAAAACATCCCTCCCAATAATTTTGTTGCGATTGAGGAAAAACAAAAGAACCTTCTTGGTTGAGTGTAAAATTCACATGCCTCCATAAATTGAAATTGTACATTGTTTTGCAATCCCATATCAACMATTCCACATTGGACTTTTTGGGATGTATGTGTAAATACAATGTCCATTACATTACTTAAAAAGTACACTAAGAGGTATTTCACGGAGACAAAACAACATCAAATTGCTTGTGATTGTAGACTATGGTACTATTAATAGGGAATAACTTATTCACCTTGTCTTTTGGGGTCTTGAGGTAGCTCTCGTAATTTGGTACCATGTTGCAATGATATTCCAAAAACATCCTTCACAATTACTGTGGAAACATCCAAAATTGTCAACATAAGAAATTCAACATAGTTGGGGGCWCTTTTTCTTGAAAATAATGTTTTTACAGTATTAGTAAGAAAAAATCATGGATGTTAAAGAAATATTGATCTTTTGATATGATACATAATTTCTATGATTTTTCAAAGTACCTAGACCATTGAAACTATTACATAGATGGACCCTGAACTTAACCCCTAAACGCCCCAGGCGACCAAAAGTGTCCTCACAATCTAAAAGTCCAATTCGAAGTGTTGTAAATTTTGCATCCAAAGTTCAGATTCAATAATATTTGTTGGAAAATCTGCATTCTTTCTTCTAATTTATGCGGTAAAATTTCCAGGTCAATCCAAGATGAACAAATGTTTTGGGAGCCAATCAAAGTTCACTTGTTCAATTTGAGTTCACCAAAACGCATTTGATGGTTGCAACTTTGAAAGCTTGTATTTCTTTTATCAAATGTTTGTTTTCAATATATAAAAAACTTGGGTTATGTTACCCTTGAATTCTAGTTATTGTGGTACATGTATATGTCAATCTAAGTTGTTTTGAATGTTTGGGAGCAATTCAAAGTTCAAAATCTAGACATTTTTTAACATTATATTGGACTTTGGAGGCTTGTATATTCTTCATACAGTGTCTTTTTCCAATAATTTTTGTTGTGAAAGTTGCACATGCTAGTTTAGTTTGTATGGCTGAAATTTCATATCAATCCAAGGGATTCCAAGCAGGTATGAGTAACTAAGAAGCATTTTAGTAGAAGGAGGTTTAGCCATAGATGTGTTTTTTGCAACTATTTTTTGACATTTCAAATCCATTTTGCAGACACTATGAGTCAATAATATTTTATTTCACCAATGTATTTGTATGCTAGTTTTGAAGCACCTTATAGTTTGAACTTTTTTCATTTGAGGAGGATTAGAAATCAAATTTGATCTCCAAATGTGTTTCTAGGAAAATTTCAGCATCCTTTTTCAATACTAAAACATTATAATCTTGCAATTTATGTGGTCAAATGTCTCCAAATTTGATTCACGTCATCTGCGACACGTACACTATAAGATTGTATGGTAGAGATTTCTATACCTTAGGGATTAAGAATTTGCAAAAAGCAACACTCAACGAATCAAAGTTAAGTATGTGTCCTTTAAATGCGTCAGCAAATCAAAGTTAAGCATTTGGGAGGGCACATTAACTGAAATCTACAACACATTTAGTGGTAGTCTAGGGTACAAAAATGGGAACAAAGATGCTTTTGGGTGTTTCTACCTGAACTTACAATTGAGGAAAAATGAAAAAACTTGTAGGCCACATNTCAAAGTTCAAAATCTAGACATTTTTTAACATTATATTGGACTTTGGAGGCTTGTATATTCTTCATACAGTGTCTTTTTCCAATAATTTTTGTTGTGAAAGTTGCACATGCTAGTTTAGTTTGTATGGCTGAAATTTCATATCAATCCAAGGGATTCCAAGCAGGTATGAGTAACTAAGAAGCATTTTAGTAGAAGGAGGTTTAGCCATAGATGTGTTTTTTGCAACTATTTTTTGACATTTCAAATCCATTTTGCAGACACTATGAGTCAATAATATTTTATTTCACCAATGTATTTGTATGCTAGTTTTGAAGCACCTTATAGTTTGAACTTTTTTCATTTGAGGAGGATTAGAAATCAAATTTGATCTCCAAATGTGTTTCTAGGAAAATTTCAGCATCCTTTTTCAATACTAAAACATTATAATCTTGCAATTTATGTGGTCAAATGTCTCCAAATTTGATTCACGTCATCTGCGACACGTACACTATAAGATTGTATGGTAGAGATTTCTATACCTTAGGGATTAAGAATTTGCAAAAAGCAACACTCAACGAATCAAAGTTAAGTATGTGTCCTTTAAATGCGTCAGCAAATCAAAGTTAAGCATTTGGGAGGGCACATTAACTGAAATCTACAACACATTTAGTGGTAGTCTAGGGTACAAAAATGGGAACAAAGATGCTTTTGGGTGTTTCTACCTGAACTTACAATTGAGGAAAAATGAAAAAACTTGTAGGCCACATGTAGACCATRCTTGCCTCCATAACTTGAAATCATACATTGTCATTTTGCAATATTATCCCAACCATTCCACACCAAAATTTATTGTATGTACGTGCGGTCGTACAATGTCCATAACATTACCTTAGAAAGGTAAAATAAAGTGTATTACATGTGGTCAAAGCAACAACAATTCGCTTCTCCATTGTGGACTATTAATAAAACTCACTATTCAAGGCCTTGTCCTTTTGGATGCCAAGGTAGTTTTCGTAATTAATTCCGTACYCTATTGCAATAATGTTTCAAAATCATCCCTCCCACCATTGACTTGCAACAGAGGAAGAACAGGAAAACCCTTTTTGGCCGCATATTCAAGAACCCACATAGCCTCCATAACTTGAAATCATACCTCGTCATTTTGCAATCCCATAAGGGAGAGGCACTCAATGGCGTCCATGTACCCAATGTCGTCCCTTTCTAGGTCTTGCATTCATTCTAGAAGATAAATGTAGCAGGACTGTAGACTACTTATTATTTTAGGTCAAAGAAATAAGCCATGTACTACCTACCTACATTTATAGCCTGAAATGATTATGCTTTGTAGAATCGGATGGCATTGGGTACAAGGATGATGCCATTGGGTGTCTCTCCCTTACTAACCATTCCACATGGAACTTCATTGTATGGATCACAATGTCCATAACATTACCTTAAAAAGGTAAAATAAGTTGGTATATTACATGCGGTCAAAGCAACATAAATTGCTTCCCCATAGTGGACTATAGCATTCACTATTCACGACTTTGTCCTTTAGATTCCTGAGGCACCTCCCTTAATTAATTCCGTACCTAACTACTACAATGTTTCGAAATCCCCCCCCCGCACCCCCACACCACCACCATTGACTTGCAATAGAGGAAGAACAAAAGAACCCTTTTTGACCGCGAAACTCTAGAACCCACATGGCCTCCATAACTTGAAAATCATACCTCGTCATTTTGCAATCCCGTACCAACCATTCCACATTCATTTGGACCTGCTTTTTTCTTTTCGCTTTTTCTCTATGTATGTATGTGGCRAGTCCGGTTTTCCGCGGCTTTCCGCAATTGCGTGGGACGAGCGGGGACCGACGAATTGTTTTTTTTTGGGGTGGGTGGGTGGGGGGCACATTGAGTTCACCCTTTTTTACTCACGCACTCACTCAGGTGGCAACTAAAGCGGAATCCTGAGCTGCAGGTCATGAGAACAACAGTGATCTTGTGGCTCGTATTATTATTATTGTCAAAGGAAACATCATGAGTGGCAGATCTGACAAAGGCAAGTCCTTCAGCTATTCTAGTCATACTAATTTATGTATGTCGCACTTGGGTGTCTTACTTACCAATAAGGCCGTGGACGGAGACTGCAAAAGTCGTAGCTCAGCTGGTGCAGCTCTGCAGGTGTTGCTTGGAAAGGAATGGGAAAAGAAAGGGGGACTTTTTGTGGGGATTGAAACGACCTAAAATTACGCCGGGTGATGGACGCATGATGACCCCAAGTGGTAAGGACTTTTGTTGGAACATAAGGTATGGTAGGCGAACCCAATACCAACCATTGACCTAATACCACCCAAATGTAGTACTCTTGTTGATTCTAGAATGAGAATCTATGACGTAATTACATGCCTTAACTTCACAATACTTGATTTGATTGAAATTTTTAGTTTGTTCACATATAAGTAGTCTATGAAGGTACAATGCAATTCATTAAATTAATAAAAGCATTCATTCTTATACTTAAGGCAAAAGAAAAAAACAAGGCAAAGTTTTAATAAGATATTAAGTCTAAGGTATAGAACTATATACTAGGCGTAAGTCTTCAATTGTTGTGAATCCAACTCTTCAAATTAAGAGCAAATTATATAATCTTTGAATCACATTCTCAATAACTACCTAACAATATATCACACACCACATTTAGCTTGGAACAACACATGACATTGCAATTCATAATCTAGAGAAAAAACATACAACAATAACATTATCATCTAAGATACTTACGTAATATTTGTACTTTCAATTCTACTTTAACTATCATCATAAACACAACAATATAATTCATAACATTTTATAGATTGATGTAAGGTCGAAATACTTTTAGAACATCTCCAATTCTAATTCCATAAATTCATACCTTACTCAATAAGAATAAAAATTAAGAATAAAAATGGATTGATAATAACTTCTCCTCGATCATCTTGCAAGGAACATGGACTTCAAAAACTTGACTCAAATATGTTTTGAAAGATGCAACCTTTAGGAAAATTCCAATCAAGGGTCAAAAGAAACTAAAATTGTACACATAGTGCAAACTAGTCTATGGTAGGCAAAATATCCATGACAAATACCTAGGAAATGACGAATTATGATTCTGCATCAACCTATGACAAACTTTTTTCACTAAATGAGATTTGGGTTACATTAGGTGCAATCAATGTTTTGGATGATGATGATGTAGTGATAAGTGATTGTAAAAGAAACTTCCACCTTTTGAGTGTAAATTGATCACAAGGTGTGATGAATTCATCTTAGAAAATAATGTGATTCTTCAGGGGAGTGAAATTATTATAATTATGGACACACTTTTTGTTGGTTTTGAGGCAGGTTAAAAAACTCTTTTGGATCTTGATGACTAGCACAATTCAAAAATTCATACTTTGCTAAAAACATAATAAGGTAGGAGGTCTATAAATGGATGCTCCAAGGGCTAGAACTAGATTTGGGTAAGGTAGAACATCTTGAAATATATTTCATTAAATTTTTCTTAAAAGACAATTGGAATTGGCATCTATCTCAAGTCGTTTCACATTTTTTGGAACTTTGTGAAATTAGTTATAAAATTTTGAAGTTGAAATGGCATAGGACCCTAAAATGGCCCACCTCCAAAATATACATTATTTGTACACTAATGAAGGTTATGAAAAAGAAACATGTACAAATAGTGTACATTTAACCCCTAAAAGACAGAGGCACATTTTGGGCAAAATTTGTCAAAAACTGTCACTTTGGGGGGCAACAAGATTTTTTTTTTTTTTTTGAAAATTCAACCATGAAAATTTGTACTAGACTTTTTCTGGAATGTGTGGAAAAAATTTCAGAACCTTTGACTTCATAGATTGAAAGATTATAACGTTTGAAGTTAGTTGAAAAAGTTTTTTTTCCAACCTTGGTGATAGGGCCTGGAAACTTGAACTCCTTCAAAATTGAGATTTTTACACTACACATGGTTATTTTTTTGACATTTTCATCTTGTATCATGTATGCTACATATCTACCAAATTTCAAAATCATAGGAAGAGTTTTGCACATGCTGCCCGAGCTGCTTGCACAATTTAAGGCAGTATAACTTTTGATCCAGACACCCGATTGGAAAAAAGATTAGATTTTCAAGAAGAGAGTATATAGCTACATAGTACAATCAAATTTTACTAACATCCAATCAAAAATGACTTCATAGGAACCTACGTGAGATTTCTTGCATACATTGAACGAACACTTGATCCTTTAGGGGTTAACCCCTAAGCGCTCAAACGACCATTTTTTGGTAGTTGCCCGACTTCGGGCAGAATTTTCGGGCAGAAAAAAACTTTTTTTTGAATTTTTTTTTTTCTCTTGAAAATATTGGGTTGTCTTTCACTATTTGTATTCAAAACTAAGATCACTACGGTAAAAAAAATCATAAGAGAAATAGCACAATGTGTTTAGAATTTTTAGTGTTGAAAAACTTACTATTTGAGAAATGAATTGATATTTTTATGACTAGATCTTGTGCATTTTTTTACAATTCAATAGAAACCACAAATTTGACCAATCAAAAAAAATTTCAAGTGTTAAGGATAGAAATTGTATTTTGGTGAATTTTTGAAGTTATATCTTCAAAATTCATTTGAAGAGAATCTGAAAATAGTTTTAAAATTTCGACCGTACGGATATCTTCTACTTTTTGTGCTTCACATAAGTTTCTTTGCTAAAAACTTCAAGAATGTTATAGAATTTATATTTTATAACACATTAATTTTGTGTTTTGTCCAAACCCCTTGGGCTTTTAGGGGTTAATGAGGCGGGCCATTTTAGAGCCTGAGTACTTTTGAAAACCTCCTAGGCCTTCTTTCAATTGCTTTTTCCAAGATTTCTCACATTTATCTTTACGTGAAAATAAAAATTTTAAGAATTTTCAACAACACCAACAGGGTCAATTTGCCTATCATAGGCTGGTATACTTTACCACATATTCACATGATTGGCATTTTCAAAACGACTGATTGGTATGATTTCGGCAGGTGGCCGGAACTCTGCCACATTTTCTGTTCACATTGACCATTCAACTACACTCACATGTGTAGATTTTGAGACTTTTCAAGCCCCAAATCTACAAAAACCATGTGGCAACAGAATTATACAATGGGTGTCAAAATGACATCATTATTAGGAACTATCAATGGAGGAAAAAAAGAAAAAGAAAAAAAGTAATAAAAAAAATATTTCAATCACTTTTGGATTATACTTTTGACATCAAGTATCATAAAGGTATGTTTGCACTTGGTGTTAGGGGTGATGTTTTTAATGTGAACCTAGTGTAAAAGTAGGACTAAATTTGTCCCTAAGATCCTCACAAACAACATTGTTTAACACCAAGTGTGAACATGTCTTAAGCATGGTTTGCAAATCAAGTTACAAAATAAAAAGTACCTTCTACTAACTATAATAAGGTAAGAAGTTCGGAAAAGCACACATTTATTCAAGAGCTAAAAATTAATATTGGGAGGTTGCATTTCTTGAAAAAAATTCAGTAAAAAGAATTTAAGTACAAATGGAATTGGCACTTAATGGAGGCAACCTATTTTTTACCACTGAAGCAATTGAGCATATCTAGAATGCTAATATGTTGAGGGAAAAAATGTCCCTATGTATTTGAAATAGATTTGAAGTGGATTCCATTTTTTTTCATAATTTTATTTTCCAAAATGAAATTATCATGAATTTTCTAGGTGAAGATTTTGTTTCTCCCATATTAATCATATAGGTCATCCTATCTCCAACCAAGGATTCTTTGTAAAATTGAAAGTGCTTCATTATTGCATTTAAATATTGTAGTACCAATAGAAGGTGCGTCATTGCTAAATGCCACCTTACCAAGCTGGGGTCTTGTTTTCAATTATAATGGGCCATAGTTGATTTGGAAATAGACCACCCTACCTTGTCAAAATGGAAGGGTGATTAGGAATGGGTTGCTTCCCATAAGCCAAGTCATCTCCTATTATTCAGAGCTTTGTGAAATTAGTTATGAATTTATGAAGTTGAAATGCAATAGCCATTAGATGTGTCCACCTCCTAAAATGTATATGTCTTGTATATTGTTGGTGCAATGAAAAAGCAAAATCTACCTCAATGTTAGAAGACAATTTTAGAGCCTAAACACTTTGTGATCCTCCTATCTTATCCTCAACAAATCTAAAAAATGGCACATCAAACAATGGTGGTTATCAAAATTTCATTGCATTGTGAAATTGAGCAATTCTTTTTTACAAGCATTCCTTGCAACATATTTCAATACCAACTCATTGCTACTAGTCAAATACACTTAAATTCACCCTAAAGGGATAGACCAGTCAACATGGAAACCATCTTTTTTGGTATTATGTAAATCATTTGTTTAAAACAAAAAAAAAAAGAACACTTATTTGAGGTCAAACTACTATGCAAGACCTCCCCTTTTCACATAAAATTACAAGGATGAACATTTGCACTTTTGTCTTACATACGTAGAAGGGTTCTCTCTCATCCATCAGACACTTAGTGTCCAAGACAACCTTCTAAAAAGTTAAAGAATTTATCATTTCTTAATTTTTTCTTAAAATGTTGTATATTGTAACTAGGCAAAGATTAAAAATAAAAATGCATTGCAAGGATCCACTCATTTCATGAGCTAAGAGGATAATAGAACCATTGGAGACTGAAACCGCCGTAACCATGACTTGGCTAAATGTCTACGACCTCAGATAAGTGACATTGTCTTCCAACACAAAGCAGTCTGAACCCTTCCACTTTGAAAATGCATAAGAAATTCATTAAAAAATAATAAGAAATTTATCTGGAAAGATTTAGCTTGTGTATCCAAAGTTCTCTCCAGAGCTCAATACAACTCCCTATATATCACTCATAAGTATGAAAAAAATTGCATAAAATGATGCAAATAGTATCCTCAACCTTCACCAAAACAAATGCCAAGAAATTCTCACATTCACTGAGCTACTAAACTGAACATCGAAGCTCCCAATAGAGGCAAACCGTTGCATACGGTAGAAAACATGCCAATCTAATAGCTTGATCATCTCTTTCAAATAAAAGAGGATCAAACTCCATCAAGTAAAAAAACAGGCATCAGTCAAATTCAATATTCTGAGAATATAAGAAAGGACCCAAAAGACCACCAATGCGATTCCAAGCTTTGAGTAGAAAATTTGGGCCAAAATTGGGTAGAGAGCACCATCTAAGAACCACCGACAGCAATCCTGCCCTCCACCACATTATACTACAACGAAACTCATTCGTTTCCGGAGCAATTAAATCAGTAGCTCACTTGTGGAGCTTTGTATTGTACAAGGGACMAAGTTTTAACCTAAACTCCTAACCAGTAAAACAAGGGGAACTGGGCGACACCCATGAGAAGCAGAAGATAGTGATGGCGAGTTGAATCTCTGTCATACCTCCTTGCTTCCGCAAACAGCAGACGCTTCATCGTCTTCACCAAGAAATTCGCCATGCAGAGACTTGTATACGCCCATGTGATGTAGTAAGCATACGTCGATAWTAAGTGCGCRAACACAGACAGAGAAACGCCAATGAAAGCGTAACCTCCGTATGCTACCACATCTAATGTCGGAGCATCGCCGCTCCCGAGAGTGAGGAGTGATGCCTTCAATATCACCGTTTCGATTGCCCATCCAATCGTTGCTTTCGTAACTAAGCTACTAATCACGTCTGGTTTGAACCTGTAGCATCATCATCAGCAAAAAGGTGGTAACCATGAATATCATAAAAGGAAAAAAATTTAATCCTTACATCCACAGCTAAACCCTGGAAATCTGGACTACTTTGGAGGTGCAATCAAAAAGCGATGGCCAAGACATGAGAAGCTCTAGCGGTCATCCTCATGATTGAAACGAAAGGAAACAGTCAAGGAAAAAGAGGAGGAATTACATACTTGCCCGCCTGCCCTTGTGTAAAGCCACAGAGCATGATGTACGTTGCAAACGCCATGAGAGGAAGATAGAGGTCCGGAGCATTGATGTCATGCCGAGGAGGTTTGTATTTCAACCCCCCTGCTACTTGCTCTGCTATTCTTGTCCAATGGCCCTGCAAAGAAGCGATTTCACAAACTAGCGGCCGTCAGCTAAGCTCGGATTTGCTTGAGAATTTGAGCAATTTGAAATTGCAGTTTGAAATATTGAGTGTAAATGTAGGTTAAATCGTCTTGGGTCACGAGGACAGTTTATACTTGGCGATCCGGTTCAAAGACAYTTCTCGAAAGCTTCAAATTCCAGATAACTGCAACGAAGATTCACATTCAGAGGGACATACCTTATGAAGAAAGGGGCAGAGCACCACTTTGAGCTTGTTCTTTACATATTGATCCGTCACTTGGAAATAGTACTGAATGTCATGAGTTGCAAAATATCGACTGACCTGTAAAACATTGTGAGATTTTGGGCAAGTTGATAAGTATTGCATACTCATAGTCTTGGTCTTCTTGGAAACATGTGGGTTTTATAGGGAAGATTAACCCTAGAGGGTCCAAATTCATCCCCAAAATTGATGACTAGAGAAAAATCGTTATAAAGTGATATTTGAAAGCATAATTTGGAATTGATATATAAATAAAAGTTGTAGACTAAGAGTTGAAGATTCCATCCATATGGTTAGATTCACCAACACTATCACCAATATTTTTTTATAAATTTTGAAAGGGAAATTTCAAAATTCCTTCAAAATTCAAGAACAAACAAAATATAAGCATTTTGGAGTAAGAGTTTTTGGAATGGATTTGAAATGAGGTTCTTTTGACATGGTGATTTTATGAAATTTTTGTGTTTTTAGAATCTATGACTTCATTTTGGCAAAACCATTTTTGAACTAAAGTCAATGCAATTTTGGCTTGGTCAACCACTTGACATACTTGCACATCGGTATTTTCAAAAAAATAAATATGTGCTCTAATAACACCAAATCTAAACCTTAGATAGAACAATAACTTGATATAGTATCTCTACAAATTATAAGAACTTTCATCCAAGTAGTTAGGAGGATGAAATTGTAGTTTCAATTTGTTCATCGTTCAGTTTCTGGACGTTGGCATGCTCCAGGATTAATAGGTATCAGATAGTTAGTCTTAGTGTTCTTTGAAGGTAGTCGTAGGGRTTATTGGCCGATAGATAATGCATGCTCTTATCTTGAGTGACATTAGGTTATTACGTCTTTGACAAATTGTAGATGTTTAGATCTTTTTCCTTATAATAGTATAAACATATTTTGAATCAACTAAATATTCATTTGAAGGTGCCTAACTTCAATCAATCTCTAGCCACTGCACAACAAACAAAAGTATTTTTCACTCTACACTACAAAACAGACTAATTCCCCACTTTTTTTTTCATCTCTAGCCCTGAAGACACAAGAAGATAATACAAGGCCAAGAAAGTACAAATATACTTGGTATGATCAAATAAAATTTTAGATAACTAAACCAAAATCTACAGTAATTTTTTGGCATTTAGCTCAAAATAGAGACAATTCCCAACATGGCCATATGAAATTCAATATACATAAACAACATGTTACATAAGGCATTTGAGTATCTCCACTAAAATCCAAATAAATAGAAGACTAAACAATGATCACTAGTTATGCCACTAGTTGGCTATTGATATTGGATACAAGTATATTATTGGTCACATGCTACTAGTATTAGGTTTGTAAATTAGAGCCTACCTTCATATCACTATAAGAAATCCGCGTTTTAGTTGATGTGGACAAATTTTATCAGACGGATTTTTGTGGACATCGAAGGGGACGTATCGTGTTTTTATGTCATCAAAAACATTTAATGTAATATCAATGGTGACATAAAAACACCATACATCACCTTCAATGTCTACAAAAATACGTCTGATAAAATTTGTCCACATCAACTAAAACGCGGGTTTCTTATAGTGTATCATGGCAGCAAGAATAGCCCATGATATATATATATATATGAATTCTTGAATTTGATCAAGCTTCCACTATTAGTATTGGTATGTCCAATTCCATGTTGAGTTTAAGGTAATTGCACCTAATTGTGACTTCTTTCTAAGTTCTTGCCTAAAATGCACAACAATTCTATTCATGAAAGCCTAGGGTTGCTTTTAGTTACACCTATTTTCAACACTTTGTGAATTCAACTCATATTTTGTGAAAATGGTGGTATTCCACAAGTTTGGCACTTATAGGTTTAGCTTGTGCGGTCTGAAATGAGCAGCACTCCTAGATTTCAGACCGTATGGTCTAAAATCTATACCAATCCTAGAAAATGAATGGGAAAATGGCATATGAATACTGCCATTTTTATCAACAAATTATCTGTTAATCACATAGTTTAGTCATCAGATGTCCAAAAATACATGAGCAAAGAATCTTGAATCTTCTTTAGACTTACAACAACAATCAACAAATTTTTTTTACAATTTACTAATAAGAACTACTCTAAATATTATGATCATGGAGACACTTTAGAAATAATCTTTAAGTATTGATAGAGAAATATGGATTATATAGCTYGAAAAGAGATTAAAATTTTGTTCACTTTACCTAGTTTATGATGCTTTGTGACATGATTATCCAATAGCAAGGGGAGCTACTTCGATCAACAATTTAGGTATTAAGCCTGTAAATACACTACTTACCTAAAAGGTCCAACTAATGAGACTTCACTGTTAATTATAGAAACAAAGAATGCGCTTATTAGTTTAACAATCAAAGTATTTTAACCATAGGGGTTGTGTCCTACACTACTTACCTAAAAGGTCCAATGAATAAGACTTCATTGTTAATTATAAAAACAAAGAATGTGCTTATTAATTCGACAATCAAAGTATTTTAATCATGGGGGTTGTGTCCTTAGATGGTTATTTTCCACTTTCAATTGATGTTTGCCAACAATTTATTGGTCGGGGTGAGCTGGCCCCATTGCTTGGCCCCTCTAAGTCATTCCAAGGGTGCAAGTAAAAATAAAAGCCCCCTATTTTGTTCTTGATTAATTTACCTTAATTCCGCTCAGATAATTTGGGACCTCTAATTGCATATATGAATTCAAAATTTGCAAATTTTGTCATGCATGGAAAATAAAAAAATTTCAGCTTTTTCCTGAGGGGCTGAGCGAGAGGGTTTGGTCACCCCGGACAATTTTCCAGCAAATACAGGAAAAAATTTCCAGCAATTTTTCCAAGCCATTTTTCCAAGCCATTTTTCCTGAGGCTTCCTTTTCCCTACAATGTGCTCAAGTATATGGATTATCCATAAGGCATTTGATCAGGCTTAACAGGAGCATGCCTTCTGAGTGAGCTCAGCTTTTTTGAGTTTATACTTGCTTCCTTGATAAGTTAAGTTATTGTCTTGTCTAATCATTTGGAAAGTTCTTGAGTTGACAAGGTTTGTGGGGACCACTTACATTGAAAACACATTTTTGGACAAGTTCTTATGAGATGTAATCTTTTGACGTTTTTTTTTTTATACTTTAAAAGAATGTGGAGTTCTAATGTCCAAATTAGTCACCAAAATTGCTCCCATTATTGGACCAATAGGTGCATTCTTTGTTTCTACAGTGAACAATGAAGAGTGGGATTTCTTTTAGCTTTCCAACAAGCAAATATACAATAGTAAAGAGTTTGTGATGAAAGCTTTAAATTGTTATTCTAAAGACAATCAAAGAGCCCCCAGAATAGATTTCATATGCACTTTTTTAGGCATTTAAACCTTGACGTAGATTTCATGTGCACTTTTTAAAGCCTTATAACCTTGAAAAATGCTCTTCAGTAGCCTTCAAGAATGTGGATCCATAATCAACACTAATAAAAAACAAACATATAATTAACCATAAATTATTTTTATTGTATCTTATTAGCAATTGAAACATGCCTCAAACACATTGTGGCATGCATTAAAATACAAAAATATGTATTTTCTGGAAAAATCGACACTAGACTCTCCTAGGCTCTCATGTTCTCCATGTGTGTATACATACCTTGCATAATATAATATCTACATTTTGTGTCACTTTTGGGGTCCGATTCTAGGTGTCACATGATGATTATGCTTACCTTAGATAGGGTAGTAGCGTGGAGGAGCTTCAGGCGTACAATCCAAAGCCTTCACCTGTGTCACGAACTTGTCATGAGCAGCCAATGGGAAAGCTTCTCTCTCTGAGAATGGTTGGCAGGTGAGTATCGGAGCTGGCTGCCAGGACCAATTCCTATAGTTGAGTGTGCAGCCGATTTTAATAAAAAGAAATTGCTGTTTTAAATTCCTACTATTAGTTTAATTGTGGAAATTGTAATGTAATGTACACAATCCCGTGCGTTATGCAACTTCGAAATTTAATGTGCTTTTCTCAAAGGTAAAATCAAACTTACGAAGTTTCTGTAGCATGCCCCCAAAGGAGACGATGAAGGAATTTTTTTGTAGTGATGAAGCATAATGCAAACCGTTTCATATATCTTGGAGCCTCAAACTTTCTTGCAGGTCAAATTGTTGCGCAAATGGTTACATGTATCTTCCCAAAGCCGTAGCTAGAAGAAACTCCTCTTTGAGTGATGCATGCTCCATTTCCAACAACCTGGTGGCACCCTGGGAGTCGTGGGCAGTTCTGAGACCACACGACGATCGTATGAGTCCATTAAAATGCTGATTACGAAATAGAATGAATGGCACCTGCATATTAGGCACCTACCCAACTGTAGGAATATTATGCACTTTGGAACCATCCACTTTGGTGGACAATCCATTTTGCTTGAGAGAGCCTTGATGTTCCCAGGTAGTGTATGCCACGAGCAACAGGGCTGTGTTAAGTATCCTCTTGTGAATCAAGTTCTGTTTTTTAATGCTGTTGGAAACATAGGTTGGGTGGACGAATGGACCCGTCCTGCCTCCGCAGATCGCTCCCAATTCAAGGGGTCAGAAGCAGAAGATGGACTTTCGTCAGAAGATCCACGCGTGTTCTGCTAGTGTCTTAATTTGTCCAGTGCGCAGGTCTGACCCAGAACCAAGCCCAATTGCAACTGTAATCATGGGATCCAATTCTATCGATCCTTTGTTGTTGGAAACTCGAAACTGAAATGGACGTGGAAGGTGATTAGGTCTACTTACAGATCATGTATATGAGTCGGTGTAAAATTCTTGAACAGGTTGGGAATCCCTTGCAGCTCTCTTATGCAGCGATCTTCAACAAGTCATTAGAGAGAAAGTCTCGACTCCGACTGCGTGGTCACCTTAATTGAGGAAGAGCTCTAAGTCTCACCCTGCTAAGCACAAATGGAACCTGGAAGGATGAATCAAAGATACAGCTCATGCATCCAGCAGCACATCTGTGTGCTTGGATTTTACTGCATAGCAGTAATACTGCTGCTGCTCTGTTGCTGTGCAGGTTAGCTTCGACGTCCATCTGTCTAGGATGAAAATTAACCTTGAAATCAAGTTACYAATATAATGTGATTCTTCCTCCCGAGCACAGTGTTCTATTTTAATTAACCTGTTATGCGCACAGCAAAGAGACACGACCGCATGAGTTTAGCTACCTCATTGTCAAGGTATTCTATACCACAGAGTAACCAGAAGTTCAAGTCTCATGCACTTCAATTGGTTGTCTTGAACAGCAACGAACGCAAGAAAGGGTACCTTTGACAAGCTCTTCGTCTTAGGAGACTCGTTTGTGGACATCGGCAACCGCGACCCCAACAACAGCACCTACACAGCCATCGGCAGAGTGAACCAAAACTGGACGCCACCGTATGGCCGCACGCGCCCTGGTGAACCGGCAGGGCGCTACTCTGACGGCAAAGTGCTGTCTGATATTCTCGGTACTCCTCACTAACAATCTCAGCCCTCTCCCATATATCCTAGCCGAGAAAATTATTCATTTCTGCCAGACATCACTCAGGTAAATAGCACCATATCATCAATCGCTCTTATCGAATTGATTCACCACTATGTGATGGAATCCATAATTGACATTGTGGGAGTGAATTCTTCGAACCATGCCAGCAGACTACATGGGCCTAAAACCACGCCCGTTCCGCCTCCTCCACAGGACTTCAACAGRTCTCTCAACCCAAGTCAGCGATGGCATAAACTTTGCAATGGCAGGTTCTGGAGTATTCGACAACCAGGGCTTTATAAAAACGGAAGATCAAATAACCCAACTGAAGGAAGTGCTCATGACACGGCTTTACCCGAAAGATGTGATTCGGAAATCCCTCGTCTTATATGTGATCTCTGGCAACGATTACGCTGCGTACCGGCGCAATAACGGCTCGACCGATGCGCTCTCCATAATTGCCTTTGTGGCTTCTGTAGTGGGTGAGATGACCCGAGATTTGACGAAGTTGTATGACATGGGATTCCGGAGCTTTGTGGTCGGGAAGCTGGCACCTCTGGGATGCGTGCCCTATGTCACGGTGACGCATAATTACAACTCCTGCGAAGAAGAATATAACAACGTCACCACCTTGCACAACCTGAACCTCATGGTGAGGGTGATGGCTTCCTTGCCACACGCCGACATTCTATTTCTCAACCATCAGATCGCCTTCGCTCAAGTCCTCTACAACTCTTCCAACCCTGGTAAGCAGTGACCGGCAGTGCAGCAACTTTCAGAATCCGAAGCTTCATTGAATTGTTTAAACCGCTTCATATGGATYCATACCTGTAACTGGTTTCATGTCACTCAGGACATTGATTAATCTCCGAATGAGTGATATTGTTTCAGATCGTCTGAAGGCATGCTGCAATGGCGTGCAGTTTGGAGCACTGTGTGGTGACGTGAACGAGGCGGGCAGACCGCTGTACTCGTTGTGCAGCTCTGATGAGATGGAGAAGTTCTTCTGGTGGGACGAATTCCACCCCACGGAAGCAGGCTGGGGCTTCATATTCGACCTCTTCTTGCAAGGATTTCCCTTCTTGTACACTGATGGCAAGAGTCTCTCGCAGTTCTTAGGTGTCCAAGCCGGGAGAATCCGGTAGCTCCAACTCTAAAACAGTAGTCGCTCTTGAGAGGCCCTTCGGTCACTGTCTCAAGAAATCGGTACAAAACGAGGGAGTGCACTTTGAAGGGAATCAGCTCGCCTGCTGACTTATTGATTGTTAATTGAAATCGAATTTCTCCTCCCTGACTTCAAGCAACTAAATCCGTTGATATAGAACTCAATGAAGTGAAGAGTGAACCATGTTGCGAGTTCCCAATAAGCTTTCTTGCTCGCGTTTCCCCAATAAATCTGTCGAGCATTAAAATAATTTGATAACTCATTTGCAAGGCAAGAACATATGCACTTGAAAGCTACATGAAACCTCGAAGGACATGTCTCCCATTGGATATAAATTACACAAGCAACTGAAATTGAAAATTAACATCATCAATTTGTTCACAATCCTTGTCAAAGATTACGAGGCAGTGGAGTTGGCCTACCTGCAATCTCTCTCATGRCAAAAACAAATGCAGCTCAAACTTTCGTGATATTGCTGTGTCTTCATKATCATGTCAAGTCGATCATTTTTTCGTCACATCTCGTTAAACTTTTTTATACATCCCTAAAATAGAAAGTTGAGGCACAGACTGCATATTTAAAGATAATTGAATAGCCAATCCATGATTTAGTGCATGAGAGACTCACCTTACGCCTCTGAACTTGTGCTAGGATGTCCCAGAAATTGGTGCATTCATCGTTGCTATTAGGGATCGGTTGGTCCAAGATTTGAGGTCACTGTACAACGGGGACTTCACCTTCTTGAATCTTCCACCAGCTGGGTGCGTCCCAGCTGTCACAATGTTTTGAAAGGTAACGTCACTTGCAACGATGGAATGCAGTTCGTTTCGACGACGTAGAAGTGTAATAGAGAACCTGCACAAATTCCAAACGTCCAGTCTACATTGCCGGGAGCAACCATGATCACTCTCAATACCCAGTTGACCTCCACCGCTCTGACCCACGTCGGACTACTCAGGTTTCCGCATTTGCAGATTCGAAGTCCTCTCGACTACCCAGGTCCTAATGACAATCCCTGTTATAGCAGATTTTGTGTSCTGGACCYTCTCACCTAAACTCTAAACAGGCAMCAACCAGGATCTGGGTTGGCGTTGAAAATGCAGAGTTTCCAACTCCTTTGAAACTCTTCCAGAGGGTAGGGTAGGGGATCATGAACCCGAGTGCAATACCAACTCCTCGACAAGCTTTCGCCTTGCACACCCCACGGAGGCGGAGGCGTTCAACCTCTCTGCAAGGCGTGCCTCAATTGCACACAAATGCACAGAGCCTTGCCGAATCCCTTTACCGCTGAAGAGGACCCGAACCAGTCCTGTGCCCCAAAATAAGTTCTTGAGGGCGGGTCGGATCTGAGGGAAACCAAAGGTCGTTACGAGTTGTTCCTGTCGCACACGCAGTAACTTTTGGCTAGATTTGAGGAAAAGCCCTGGAATCTRCAGTGCAGTAAGTTATTTGCAGGGGCTTTGTGGAATCTCAAAGAATCTCGGCATCAGGTCATCTTGGTACCGTATAGGTGAACCGGAATTTCAGTGATGAAGAGCTCGGACGTCATGGTCACGTCATCGTGCCCTGCGACGGTTTTCGGTTCAACAAGTATGAATTCGAACAAAGGAACAGTAATAAAATCCAAAACGTATTTGGTTSATAGAATGCGCATTGCCTTGAACTTTCAAGGCAAGTTGGTTCAAGAAATCAGTAGTGAAAAAAATTGATAATTTTAGGCAGATGGCATCCAGATTATGCGTACCGAGGTTTGTTGAAATTTGCTGCCCTTTTGATGAGAAAGAGCATTCCATCCCTGCACGATAAGGGTTCGTAGACCTAATAGACCCTCAGAGCTTTGAACTCGATAGCATTTCAAATTTTCTTAGGGGACACAGGTCCGCAACATATACTAGGCAGCACCTTTTGATGAGGAGGAGCAATGCGCTGAAAATAGTGAACGCAGGTTACTCCGTAGGAAACCTTTTGATCTAGCAGCTTAACCCGTGAACGAACTGGCCTTGGGAAAATGTCTTCGTAACTGGAATATTTGTAAAGTAGAAGACAGAAATCCTAGTCCCTGACTGGCAAACAATCCTTGAACACGCAGAACTGCTCCTGGCCTGCTCCAACACTGTAAACCGTTTGCTTTCTTACATATATGCTCCCTCTGGTCTCCGATGCTGTCGAAGTGCTCCCGACATATTTTGCGGTCACTGTTGAAAAATGAGAACTTTTATCATTGCCTATCCTGAGCTCCAGGCTGAATTCTCAGTCTACGATTCCAGGGGAGAAAAAAAATTCATCGTCCATATGCTTTTGAAACACAGTCCTCCTATCTACCACATCTCGGGTCAAGAATCCCCAGTCTACTGCACGCTGAATCACAACCAATTCACAACCAATTCTCAAGCATTTCTAACGAAATTTAACGAGCTGAGAACGGAACGGAAGGCTTTAGAGATTTGCTAACCCTACTGAAAAGCAACAGAAAATGATGATCTGCAATCATTTGGACAGATAAAATTCGGAATGCAATTTGCAACAAGAGCTCCAGCGYAAGGACCCTTCTCTCAGTAGGGCAACCATCCACACCTCCAACATATAACTTTCCCAACATTCTTTGGTCTTGCGAGAATTTCTCAATTCCTAATTAGGTGCCTAACGAAGAAACGTCAAATGATCAACCAATCCAAAACAAAAAACCTGAAACGACTCTGTGATCCGCTTCCGCTCCTCAAGGATGGCGCATTTCCATCTAACATACCCTAAAAACAAACCCCGCACAGTCCATAGMACGCTCAATTCTCCACCAAGCAGGGACACGACCGAATCGATCAACGCAGATTGCAGCAATGGTGCTGAAGGTGGAATGGATAACATGATATTCCGACGGAGATGCAGCGGACAAGATTGAAATCTCGACAAAYTTCAAAGCGAAGAATCCACAGACAAACTGAAATTCAGAAGCGCTGCATACAGTCTTACGAATGAGGCGAGGCCGAATTCATATGGAGGGTTCGCGAACATTGATACCCGGTCGATTCAGGAAGCGGGTATCAATGGGATCTGTGGTCCATTTGAAAGAAGATGGAGGCGGGTTTGGGGTTGAGAAAGTGGATTTGCTTTGAATGGCAAGTGGGGCCCATTGAACCTTCAATTGCATGATGCCGCCACTCCTGGAGTCCTGGTTCGTCATACGTCTGAGGAACGGGCCCTACTTGAGATATCCCCGCTCTCCCCGACTGCCTTTACATGCTTCCTTTGCATGCCTTTCTCAACACTCCATGTACCGATATCATCCCCCCTTTTTCGCCTGATTCCTTTCTTGAATTTTTGCATATTTTCGGTCATTTCTTATTGATTATTTAAAGATATAAACTAGATCAATTTCTCAATTTCATCTAATTTGTCACAGATGAAGTTTTAAAACAAGCATTGCTTTGGATGAATGAAAAGTTTTGTGGTCAAGAAAGCCTCTAGAACCTCTCCGTTCATCATCTACACTGAATAGGGGTTTTAAGGGGACCAAACAATTAAAGGGACTTAGAGCAACCCCACCAGTGAGTTCCCTATCCCTAAAAATTTAGGAAGAGGATTTCAAATAGAGATAGGGTTACTTAACCTTGATCGCACCAAGCTTTTCCAAGTTTTGTATCCCTAAATTTTACAAAACTCACAAAAAGTTGCGCCCCAATTTGGTATTGCGAGCCTCATTTGGAGAACTCGTCAAGTCTCATCTGTATATGAGGTCTCAAAAACAATTAGAGAAAGTGATACGGAACATTTGGTGGGAATGCTTTAAGAGCATCCCCACCAACCTCTTCTCCATCCCTATCCCTATCCCTATCCCTGTTTTGCATTAAAAAAATATAGAGATGGGGAAGACGCCTACTTAAGATCATATTGACTTAGAATCTCTTCTATTCTGATTGAATCATTCTTTGAAAAATTTTCAAGGGAAGATAAAAGGGAGAGACATCCATCACAATTTGATTTGTAAATTTCAAACCTAAATTGAATTAGATATGAAATTTCTAAATCTCACAACAATAGGGTGCTATTGAAGACTATAGGTACTACCATTAAATGTTGAAATGTTGTCCATCAATGGTGCAAATGACCTCTATGAAGGCATGTAAACCTACAATTGGAACAACATGGTGTATATAATTGTTGCTTATTTAGGATGGCACAAAGTGTCCCACCACTAATAACTCCACATTCTTTACAGTGAAATTTTGTTTACTTCCAAATCATACTCACTCCCCATCTACTCATAAAATTGTACAATAGTTATTATAAATTGGCATAGGATAATTATTCATTCATGTAGTAACAATCCATAGTTGAATTATAGGAGTAGTCCTAGAGCATGGATAGAATACGGACATGCTACTTTGCTATGATGTAAACTTTCCTGATAGTATATGGTCTGCTCAAGACAAGATCGAATACATGGAAGGCAATGTGAGACAATGGATTGTAATTATGCTATGTCCTCATCAAACAATGTGGTAAAAAAAGAAAAAGATTATCTATTATAACATAAATATTTCCCAAAGCACATGGTCTACAGAGGAATAGATTAGTACGTAAAAGTCAATGTTGGAGATCGGATTGGGTTTGTATTGTATATACATCAAATAATGCTGTGAACAAAAAACAGACAGCCACTAGTAGAAAACGCAGAAATTTTAACAGAATTATGTTGATTTGGTCGCGTTGTACTGGTCACTGTTTTGTTGATTTCAACAAAAATCTGTTAGTTTTAACAGATTTTTGTTGAAATCAACAAAACAGTGACCAGTACAACGCGACCAAATCAACATAATTCTGTTAAAATTTCTGCGTTTCTACTAGTGAGACTACACTACTGTGACATAAATATACCCAAAGACATTCTTGTCTAATTGCATCCCCTATCTACATTGTCCAAACTCTGTGGCCCAACATTATAATTGTAAATTTATATAACTATACAATGTTATRTGATTGAAAGTTAAATATTTCAAGAAATCGAAGTAAATGCCATTYAAAGGGCTTAAAAGCTAAAGAAAAATATCCTTGATTAAATTCCAACAATAGTGCTAGTGAATTTTCTTCAATTTTTAGATGGATTAGTTATGTATTTTTAAAGATTGTGATTTATAATTCACAAGTTTTTAACAAGAACAACCATTTTTAAATCAAATTTGTGAAAACTATGATTTAGCCCTTCCAAGTGTCATAGTTGTGACTATGCGCTTTTAACAAAACTAGTGCTTAAAATTTTGTTTCTTCCATACAATATTTGTTTTTGGAAAACGCTATGAAAATATTAGAGATTCCTATGTAAGGATATTGACACTTTGTAGGAAGGAAAAAGAGGAACTCCTAAGATATCTAGTATGCTAARATCTCATAGCATCAATGCAAGAAAACGAAAATTGCAAAAATATAAATGTTTTTGTTTGCATGATTATCAAGATCTTGTAAGATTCTAAACCAAATTTGAATTGAAATAAAGAATTTGATTTTGGTAATCAATTCTAATTAAACCCCTAATTTTTTTTAAATTAGTAAGTTGAGAAGGTTTTGAGCTAGAATTAGTCACTCAAAATTGATTAATTGATGTTTAATTCTCATCTTCTAAGGATTGATATTAGCATGAAAGAGATTTGCTTGATAAATACATTGGGATGTAGCACAGTCATATACAAACAATGCTTATTCAAGTGGTGGGATTGTATTAGTGGATACCCCTTGCCAAAAAATGTTATTAATTATKAAAAGTTTATTCATGTTGATTAAGTAATTCAAAATATTTAATGAAAATTACACACTGTCTTTGTAATACCATATGCTTTTAAATTTATTTTTTTGTTTGAAATAAAAATAATGGTTTTAGATTTTACTCGGAAAAACTATGATTGACACCCAAATAACTTATTTATAAGGTGTTCTATAAGTTGACAAACGTTTATCTAAATTTTTTTTATATATGTCATTATGTATTATAAATATTTTATAATTCAAATGAAAACTATTCCATCCAATTATATATCAAACATCATATAATTTAACTTTTTAAAATTAAAMYKATGATTTATCATTTTATAAGTACAAAGACACCCATGAAGGGTTTATTTTTGTGGCCTTTCAAGTTTGAGATTCTAGATGCCTCTTTTGCAACTCAAATCCATCACTAGTTTAAAAGCGAGTCACTTGTTTCYCCCACCYKTGCAAATTACTATATTAACTTCCAAYCAATTGCAATYGAAAGTAATGCATTATAATGGTGCAATAAATTGTAAAGTAACGCATTGTAATGATGCCCTAAATTGTATATTAACGTGCAAATCCATGAAACAACGATAACCACATGATAATTGTTGATAAACCACAGATTCTAAACTTTGTGATGAGTACCAAACTGCATTTTCTTGGTAACATAGCAAGTTTGGGGAGTTCTCTACGAATGGAGTTTTTAATTTTTTTCTTTGAAATTTTCACACAACATTTTTCCAAGGAGTACTATTAAGGCCCAACAATTTTCATAACTTTTGACTATATGGTTAAAAAATTATTGTGTGAAATGTGATTTTCACTGGTCAGTGGGCAGTTTGGGCAATTCAAAAAACTTCTTTAAAAAATCACTTTTTAAGAAATAAAAATTCGAAATTGATTCTCTAGCATTATATATACATGGAAAGCTTTGAATCATCCCATTTTCATGAATGCAATGAAAGTTATGAGGATTGTTAGTTTGTAGGTAGGTATGTTTTTCCAAGACTCCATACCTACCTGCAAACTAAAACTCATCATAACTTTCGTTTCATTGACCAGAATGGAATAATTCTAAGCTTCCCATGTATATATAATTCTAGAGAATCAATTTCAAATTTTTATTTTTAAAAACATGATTTTTTAAAGAAGTTTTTTGAATTGCATGGACTACCCACCGACTAGTGAAAATTGCATTTCATACAATAACTTTTTAACCATGTAGTCAACAGTTATGAAAACTGTTGGGCTTGAAAGCTACTCCTTGTGCACATGTTGTGTGAAATTTTCAAAGAAAAAAAATAAAAACTCCACTCCTAATGAGTTGCCCAAAATCACCATGTTGCCAAAAAAACATAAGTTGGTCCTTTAGGGGTCAAAAGTGGATCCAAACATTTATTGCACACTATTCTTCCACTTTATATACGAGTTTCAAATTTTTTTAAAATAAAGTATTTTTTTCTTTCATCCACTTTATATGCCTTATATCACAAGTATTCAATTGAAGTGTTCTTTTTCTTTCACCCACTTTACATATGCTAATTTCTTTCTATGCTAATTTCTGGAGTTTTCGTTAAAGTATTCTTTTTCTTTGTATGCCCCTCAGAACTGGAGTTCCATGTCCCTCTAAACCGGCCCCAAAATTATGCGCGAGAGCTTCAGAGCAGCTGACGCGGAGGCTTCAAGATGTCCCGGAGTTATGGCACCGTATATTACAAGCCTCCCCTCCCCCGTCCAAGGAATGGATCCCAACTGCACCGAAGCTCAGGTGCCAAGGTAACAGACAAGTCACCTTCACCGGAGCACGAACACGTTCCCCCGAAAGTTCCCYACCCCGCGTTCCCCGTTCTTACGCCCCTCTCTCCCACTGGGTCACCCGCGATCAAGAGTCCCGAGCCGTAAAGCCCTCTCGGGCTTTTCCCATCCAGAATCACGGGCCGAGCCAGAGAAAATCTTTGCTTGGGGTCGAAACCCCGACCCGACCCGACCTGACCCTCCCCTTCCCGGCCTGCCCCGGTCTGTCCCCGGCCCGGTCCGGTTCCGGGCGAGGGCATGGCGTGGCTGCTTCTCACCGTTGTTGGGAAGCCCAGGGATGTGAGCCCGCCTCTTCTTCTCTCTTTTGCTCGTTTGGACACACACACACACACTGACTCTGTAGCCGCAGTCTGCTGCTACTAGTGCCGCGGCGATGGTTGCGCACGGTTTGACGCCCGAAGCACGCTCCGCCGGTTGCTCCCGTCCGCCTGGTGTGGTGGCGCTGCGTGCGTTTGCGGTGCTTGAGTGGCGTTTTCCATTCAGTTATTGATTTCGTCGCCGACTTGCGTGAGTTTTTTTTCCCTCTTGCCGGAAATAAGAAAAGAGAGTTGAATATGGTAAAGCTTTGGTTTGCTTGCAGTCTTTGTTTCGTGTGAGCTTGGCTTTGCTGCGCCGGCGAGGCGCGCGCTTCTGGTTGAGAGAGTCGGGCAGCGATCGACGCCAGGGAGAGAGGAAGGGAGGGGTGAGGGAGTGGTAGTAGGTGGAGACCAGGGCGGGGAAAGGCAGGGAAAGGCGGAGAACGGGCGTCCGAGTGGGGATATGATGTGATGTGATGTGATGTGGTGTATGTGTGTAGAGCGGGGAGATCGGGTGTCATGCAAGGGAGGAGAGTGCATGTGGACGAGTTCGTGCGCCGGGAGAATAACGGACGACGMAGAGGGCCGTTTACAGGCCCGAGGAAAAGCAGTTGCTGCTGCGGCGGGGGTGGGGGTGGTGGTTGCGAGGAGGAGGACGAGGACAGGGCGGGGCGGGGCGGCGTGAGCCACGCGATGGCGACCTCTGGAAATGGTGACATGGCGTGAAGGCGTGGAGGCGCGGGGGCTGGATCTTGGTAGACTTGTTCGTTGGGAGCCTGCGGTTAGGGAGAGACCCCGGTCTTATCGGGAGCGGCGTTTTATGGAGGCGAAAGCCGTCACGAGCGGCATGACGGCGATGTCGCGGCGATCTCGTGAGCATCGCTCCAGCAAGAACATCGCGGGTACGATCCAAGAGTCTCAATTAGATATGACGTCGACGTCCAAGAATCCCAAGGTAGGCATTCTTAGTTCGTTAGAACATCACCGTCGTGAGGACAGTGCGAATTTGCGGAGGTCCTCTCGCGTCACGCGCTTCGCTCCGAATCCTTCCGTGTTTCTTTCGAAGGGCCTAGAAGCTGGGCCCATTRTCGCGAAAGTTCCTGTGAAGACTATATCTACCACGCCGTCGTCTGTTAAATCGTCTCTGATCGTCGATGGTGCGAGTGAAGCGTTGAAGCACGAGGCAGCGGGTCTGGGGGTCAGTAGTTCGGTTCGGCAACCGCATGCCGTGGAGTCTAATCATATGTCTGCGGTTTCAGGGGTTGGCGGCTCGCCAGATGCGGCCGGGCAGCCCAAGGGGAGACTGTTGAGGGGGAGACCGCGGGGAAGGCATGTGGCACCCGTCAAGAAGATCGCGAAGCGAGCGAAGCGTTTGCAGGAAGTGCCCCTGACGGAGAGCGATGGAGCTCGGATTCTAGGCCGGAGAATAAAAGTTTTTTGGCGAGATGAGAACAAGTGGTTTTATGGAGTAGTGAAAGCATATAATAGAGGGAGAAACTCTCACAAGATAGTCTATGATGATAAAGAAGAGGAGTGGCTGAAATTGCACGAAGAGAAATTTAAGCTTCAGGTGTTGGCTGGGGAGGTGTTTGGTAAAAAGGAGCAACTTGTGTCTAGGCAATCTACGGAGGTCACAGGCAATGGTTTAAAGATAAATAGCTTTCTCGGAAGGAATAATAGGGTGAACGAGCCGGAGCAATTGAATGGAGAGACTGCCGCATCGTCGGCAAACGGAGGTGTGCAGGCTTTAAAGTTAACCAGTGTTCAACCTAGTTTTATTCGACAAAACGAGAATAGTTTAGAATATCCAGGGTTCTGCTCTGATGGGGGTTGCCGTGAGCAAGGGTCAAGCTTGAGGAAGKCTGGATTCAATATGAGAGCAACCGAGGACTTTGAGGGTGCTACGCCAATAGTATTTGAAAGCGTAGACATCGAAGACCCGTACGCCATTGAYCATACCACTATTTCTGATTCTCTGGTTAAGTTCATGAGATCCAAGCAGAGTCTTGTGGAGTCGAGGAAGGTTTCGACGTCGAGTGGTGCGGTTCCGCCTGTACTACCTGCTGCTGTGGCTACCAATCCAATAGAGGTATCTCCAAGCTTGGAACCATCCTTGTGTAATGAGGCGAAGAATAAATTAGAGATTTCTGATGTTGCACYCGCTTCTTCCGAGGCTCGTGATGTTTTCTGTGACCTTGCTTCATCTGAGGGATGCGTATTTGAGGAAAGAAGGGCGCCTGAAGGGATCTCATGTGAGGATGGGAAGGGTTCTGTTGATTCTGAGTCACTTGAAAGCGCGAAGGGTGTGGACGTAGATTCAATTACCGAAAGCCTAGACATTGAAGACCCATACGCCATGGACCATACCAGTATGTCAGATTCTCTGGTTATGTTCATGAGATCCAAGCAGAGTCTTGTGGAGTCGAGGAAGGTCCTGACATCGAGTGGCGCGGTACCGTCTGTACAACCTACAGCTGTGGCTGCGAATCCAATAGAGGTATCTCCAAGCTTGGAACCACCCTTATGTAATGAGATGAAGGATAAATTAGAGATTTCTGATGTTGCACTCGCTTCGTCCGAGGCACATGATGCTGTCTGTGACCTCGAGTCATCTAAAGGATGCACATCTGAGGAAAGAGGAGCGCCTGAAGGGATCTCACGTGAGGATGGGAAGGGTTCTATTCATTCTGAGTCACTTGGAAGCGCAAAGGGTTTGGTCGTAGATTTAACCACCGAAAGCGTAGACCTTGAAGACCCATATGCCATAGACCATACCAGTATGCCAGATTCGCTGGTTATGTTCTTGAGATCCAAGCAGAGTCTCAAGGAGTCGAGGAAGTTTTCAGAAACGAGTGAGGTGATACCATCTGTACAASCTGCAGCTGTGACTGCGAATCCAATAGAGATTGACATTTCTGATGTTGCACTCGCTTCTTCCGACGCATGTGATAATTTCTGTGATCTTGTGTCATCTGAGGGATGCACATTTGAAAGAGGAGCGCCCGAAGGGATCTCATGTGAGGATGGGATGGGTTTTGTTGATACTGAGTTGCGTGATTGCTCCAAGGTTGGGGGTTTAGATTCGACACTTGATTCTGCAAAGCTAAATGCGTCAGACTTTATGGGAAGTAGTGAAGGCGGGTTGCAATGGACTGGGCAGCAAAACGTTGAGCGTGGTGAAGAGGAGAACGCAGATTTGAGTGAGGCAGATATGAGTATGTTGGACGTGATTCTATGCAAGAGAGACGAGGAAGACGATGTCAGACTTGAGCCTAAATACGATCACGCGCTCAGTGCGTCAGATGATGTTGAGGAGTTTGGGAACAGAGCGGTTAAGTGTACTGATTTTAGAGGAGTCGTTTCGTATTTGGGGGAAAAGCATTGGGCAGGAAGTGATTCCAGTAAGGGGTTGGCATCGAAGAAACAAGATGTGCCCAGGTCCTCACGTCGAGGCAGGCACCGTGGTATTCGTCCGCCTCTGTTAACTTGGGTGGTGAGAACCGAGCGGTACATTTCGCGGTATATTGCAACAAATTTGGTGAAGATAGACTGCACAGTACCCGGGTATTTCCTTTCATCATGGATTTCTGACATAGATGGCGTGTGGAGATACGTTCCTTACCTCACGCTGTGTGTAGACGTGGTGTTGAAGAGTGCTACCTCCCAAGAAATTTCGTCTCTTACACCCAGGACCCGCTGTTATGGGGAGCATATCGCGAAGGGTATTGCAATGCGAAAGAGTTCGCTGTCAGGACTCGACTGTAGGACATGCGGAACCCTTGCATGTTTCTCCTTCCGTTTAGGAACTGCGAGGCTTTYACTTCAAGAATCTCGGATGTCATTGGATGACTCTGACTCACAGCTGGTACYGAGGCAAGGCAATGACCCGGAGGTTGTGGTTGAACTTGTCGAGGCTAATCCACCGCTTTCCGAGTTTCCGTGTTCAACTAGTGAGGGCATGGCAGTTGAGCAGCCTTGTGAGCCGGTAACAACTGAGCAGCCTCTTGAATCGATGCTAGTTGAACAGCCGGGTGGGGTTGTTACCCTTCCTGTTCATGAGGTCCTAGACAATGGAGTTGAGAATATCCATGTAGAGGGTGACATAGAAATAGACGATGCGAGTTTAACCCGCAATGGTGAAGATGGTGCTTCTGAACCTTACCTTGCAGCACCTCGTGCAAATTGTGCTGAGGTAAGTATACACTCCGTTGTCACTGACTGAAAACCTCCGTGATGTGATCTAGCCTGAATAGGTCGTCTTATTTGTTTCTTAYAAACCTCGGAGGAGTTTGATGCAAGCCGTTTTCTTATGTACGTAATTTTCTGTAGGATGACGTTACCAGAGATACGAACGTGGCACTCGGTGCTGGAAGTGCTGGAGGACTCACTGAAGTACAAGTTGGAATCGCTGTGGAGGGCGAAGATGAAGGTGGTCTTGCTTGTTACAGGTAATTGATGGAGTCTTTCGTTGAACTTGCTTTATGGAGTCTGGTGTAGGTGTGWTTTACGTGTTCAATGGTATCATTTGTGATCAGGAATTTTTGGTAGTGCTGTCCTCTGGGATGTCTGCCGGGCTTCTTGGAGAGATTCAAGGAAATTCTCTGAAGTTGCCAAGTACACTGTAACAACGATTGAACTGTTRATTTTGCAGGAGTTGGAAGTCTGTTAAGCGGGGATTCTCACAAGTTACACCTGAGGATCTGGGAAGTGATGACTTAGGAACCGGAGGCAGACTCCAAGGCTTGCTGGACAGTGAGCGGGGTTGCATGGCACTAACTAAACGGCAGAAGGTTCATGCGGAAAACTTGAGTAGCAGGAACTTCGAATATAGAAACGACGACGGTGAGAAGGATCTGTCATTTCMGGAAGGTGAGGTGCACGGAGATATGAATACCAGGAGTGCGGACACAGGAGAATTCGACTCGGCGCTTCCCAGAGTGAACGTTTTGAAGCTCCGTAAGTGTTCCACTGGCAAAGGTGGGTGGCGTGTGGCTGGAAACTCATGCATGGCAGATCGTACTGTAACGCAGCCTGGTGATGGTGGCGAACCTTTGACTCCTTCCTCCACTGCGGACAGGAAGAGGTCTTTCAGTGAATGTTTTAACCAACCAGAGAGTCCCGAGGAAAATGGTCATCCTGTGTCGTTTATGGAAGACCCTCGTGCCGATGGCCAAGAACCTGTGCGCAATGCCGATGGGATTGAGAAGGCGAAGGGGAAGGGATTGTGGTCAAACTGTGAAGTGTCATCCATAAATGATGTGACTTTCAATCCGAGGAAGCGTTTCAAGAACGCCTCTACTAGTTCGGGTTCTAGCGATGATTCATATGCAACTCATTTCAGAGCAGAAGAGACTTACCCTAGCAGCAATCTGACCGATCATACTTTTCCAGATTCTGTTTGTCAAGGATGCATAGCAAATGTGCTTGTGGTTCAACACGACAGGGGTTGGCGGGAATTTGGAGCTACTATTGAGCTTCAATTTTGTCATGGCCAAGGTTGGATGTTGATAATATCTRTTCGTGGTGAGAACATGTATGCGTTTAAAGCTGAGCATGCTATCGTAACAGGAACCACGAATCGACACAGCCATGCTATAGTGTGGAAAGGCGGGAAGGGTTGGAGCTTGGAGTTCGAAGACAAGAAGCAGTGGCAGGTTTTCAAGGATTTGCACGAAGAGTGTTACCGGAGAAATGCAAAAATCTCTTCAGTTCGCCAGATTCCAATTCCTGGTGTCAGACACATCGATGACATTGCACCAAGAAGTCCAGGTATTCATTTTGTGCGGCCATATAGGTACATCACCACAATGGAAGATGAAGTGGAGATGGCTCTGGGGAACAGCCGGGTGGTATACGATATGGACTCTGAGGACGAGCAATGGCTAGCCCAAATCAATACCGAAAGGGCTAGTGCACGAGGAACAAGGACTCGTCCGCTGATTGCTGAGGAGACTCTGGAGAGGCTTATGGATAAGCTGGAAAAGGATGCGTACCTCTATCAGCAGCAACACAAGACAACGGAGTTGGACCCAAATGATGTTGCCTCGGAATCCTGCACTGGATTAGCTACACAGGAGGTGATCAAGGTCATCTACAATTACTGGTCAGATAAGCGAAGGCGGAAGGGCATGCCATTAGTGCGCCATTTTCAGGTAGAGTTTTGTGAGACGTCCCTCTTGAARCTGTTCTTTACTGGCAGCCTTGTGCTTGAAACTACTCTAGTGTACTCTTTCTGTATGAAACTGTCTGTATAGGTCAGGTGTTTGACATTGTGTCTTCATGTATTGTGGCGTGACGCTTTACAATCTCTCTTGTGCCAAGGAGTTTTGAGTTCTGATGTGGGTTTCTGACATCATCTTTTGCAGCCTCCGGCATGGGAGCAATATCAGAAACAGGTGAAATTATGGGAGCAGGAGATAGCAAGACTTCAGTTGGAACAGCCCTCCGCCAACATGCAACAGCTGGCAGAGGTTGTGAGGAAGCCTCCCTATTTTGCTTTCTGCTTGCGACCACGAGGACTGGAAGCAAAGCATAAGCTATCCAAGCAAAAATCCCACAGGAAGCAGAGTTGGCCTGGAACCGCACCTCGACCATGGGTTGGGTTAGGCAGCTTGGATGGCCTTGGCAGGCGGCAGTATTACACAGAGCCAGGAAATGGACTGCCTCCTGGTATTTACCACGGTCCCTTTGCATCCCCCTTTTTCCATCTCCTCTTAGTCGAGTAGTTTAGGTGGACTTTGCCATTCCAGTTGGTTTTGTTTGTTTGTTCTTTGCTGATAATTTTTCCACGTTGCTCCTTCCTGTAGTTTTATGTTTCGAGGGATGTCTGTATTAAAGTTTTACTKATGSGACCTTTTCTTTTCTACCTTCSCGAAACTCTGCATTGTGTTTTACATCGCTCGTTCAATACCCTTATCTTTAGGTAGTGGTAACAATCCTAGTGAAACTGGTACAGTATCTGAGGTGTCCTTCCGTACTTTGTCTTCCAGGACCAAGAAGACCTGGTCGTCCTCGCCTGACTGGCGTAGTGGGAGCGGACCTGACAGGTTCCTTCAACGCCATCATGAGGGAGCACCCTGTTCCTGGAGGAGTGTCCAAGGAGTTTCGGAACAGTTCCCTGAACGAGTATGCGCAAAGACGGGCTGGGAAAAAGAAAAAGGTCGGGCGCAAAGCCCATCGCCAGCGACTGTTAGCAGCTGCCCAAGAATCAAGGCGGAAACGTTTGTTGATGCGCAATATCGGCTCACTAGGTCTGCAGCAACAGCCCACAGACCTAKCCTTGGCGGCAGCAAGGGCTCGCAACACTGCAGAAGCTGCCCGAGCCCGTGCCCAAGCCCTCTACGCAGTTGCTGATGCAGCCATGCACAAGGCTGTTGCGGCTGTTATTGCAGCAGACGCTCTGCATGCAGTCGAGCATCTGCAAAACACAATAGAAGAAGCCGAATCACCAGGAGAGGGTGGTGACTCCGCAGTGACACCAATGTTTGGCTCGTGGCGTCGAGGAGTTCCTGGYGGTGGTGCGGCCCTGGCAGCAGGTTCTGGCATCAAGGGGTCCGCTAGTCGACAAGGATTGGAGAGTTACGGAGAGGATGCGCTCCTCCCGGTGGCGAGCTGGAGCCAAGAGCTGGGTGCGGGCCTCGGCACAAGATTATTGAACAAAGATGCKGAGGTGGAAGGTATTATCAGCACAAGGAGTGTGCACGTCGAGAACCCTCCTCTTAATGGTGGGATGGGGAGAATGAGAGGAGAGGGCATGGTGTCCATGCCCACTAGGTAGATAGGACTAAGTTTTGCTCACTGACTATTTAGTTGCAGCAGAAGATAGTGCAAGGTGAAAATCCCAATATGATGATGATGATGGATGACAACTACGGTCATTTAGCGGTTTGCAGCTGAAGCTGTATTTGTATCATGTTGTACAGGACTGGAGGTTTTATTGCCGCTCTGGGCTTCAGTTTACAGGAGATTATTCGTGAATTCTCTATTGCACTGCTGCTTTGTGAAGTAAACATATGCTTGCATCTCGGGGACGTTGTACAGTACTGTACAGTACAGTGTATCGTAATTTCTGCTGGGTCTTCTAATTCACCTAAATTCATTTCTAAATTCCTGAACTGATCCTTGTTCTAAACCCTGGAAGGCCGGACCTTTCTGCTGAATAAATTTCCGAAAAACAAGGTTTGGCGGATGCACAAAATATAAATTTCTATCAATAAATTTTTTTGTGCCATACAAAATTTTTGTTTTTTGGAAAAATAATTGCCCTAAAATTTTTGGCTTGTATTTGTAGAACTACTTTCTGTCATTCCTGACAATTTTTTTGTGAAAATTTGAAATTGCTGTGCATTTTTGAGTAAAAAGTGAAACAATTTTTTTATCACATACAAATTATGCTCAAACAATCTTGAATTTACTTGAACATCATGGTTTGAAAATAGTTTCCATATGATTCTAAAATTGAAAAATGCGCACTCCATGGTAATATGCGCACACCTCAAATTGCAAAGTTTTCAATTTTTTTCAATTGAAGTACAAACCGGGCTTCATTTCAGTACACTAATAATGGTATATAGTGTTATGCTACTAATAGTGTTGCTTGAACTTTTATCACACCCGCTCTATTTTTCAAGTAGTTCGCATTTAGAGTTGTGTCCACCACCCTTARACTAATTTTTTGACTTAAACCCTTTACTTCCTAAGAATTCATGATTTTAATTTGTGGACTTTGATTGATCATATTGTAGAAAATATAATTTAATTGGAAAATTTTATTATATTGTTGACTTGAATGAAGAGCATTGCATACATTGGTTTAAATAAATAATTATAAAAATAAATGAAAATCTCCATATAAACTCTTCAAAATTGCTTAAAAAAACATGAGACCCAATTTGGGCTTCTTAGGAAGTAAAGGTTTAAGGACCTTCCCATCAAAGTCCCTTGAGGTGCATACTTGCCTTACACAATTAACCTCCAAAGGAAGGGGCTAATACAACAAAATTGTACATTAAGACTAGGGGTGCATATTTGGCTCATTTTGAGCTCAATTAGTTTACAGAATATTCAGCCTTAATCCTTGAAAGACTTTTGGAATCCTTCTATACAACCCATATTTAGCCTTATAACTCTTCAATTGTGGTTTAATCTTAGAATTGTGATACATTGTTATTTAGGTACTATCATGATCATTAAATTATTTTGTATTAGAAAGCATTTTTTCAATGTTTTTCTAATCAAATACCACCAAATTCATAGTATACTATACGGTAGTAAAGGGGCTTCTTGGTCCTTTTAGAGTTTTAGGGTTAAGAGCCTGTCAATTATGCCAGGAGAATACACTTGCTTTGAGGAATTTGACAAGCATCAAATACTCACATACAATATTTTCAAACTGTATACTTCCAAACCGTATATAATTTTGGATATTTGTATGTTGGGAATGTATAAAAATTTATGGTGTATTACACAATGTAAATTGTTGAATATGCACCTCCTAGTCTTAATGCCAAAGAGTGGGTGCGCAAATTCCTCATTTTCCTATATTTTCAGTGAAGAATATTGCATATTCCTCATTATAGTATTCTAGACTTTTCTAAATAAAAAGATGTTTAATCCAAAAATCACCCTTTGTTGCGTATTTTGGCCATTTCTTGCTCTTTACTCTTGATGTGACTTTTAGCCATAAAGATGGTGTTTTCTTGGAATTTGACTTGAATTATTGAAATGAGGCTTATGAGGTGTGAATTTTTTCCAATTGAAAATTTTGAAAAATTAAAAAATTAAAAAAATCTATAGCAAGAAGAACTTTGGGGCATGTAACCATGGTTTGTTGATTTTCTAATTTTAAAGTGACAAAATAACTTTGGTTTACACTTACACCATGATGTTATATTCTATAATATACATTTGTGTTGAAAATTTCAGATTTTTCAAGCCTTTTCGGAATTTGACTTAGAATTTGATATCAATTTCTTCATTTTTTTCTAAAAAAATTTGTAGTAATTTCAAATTTTTTTCAAAAAAATCGAAAAGTTTATGACTTGTAGAAGACATATGAAATCATTTCTAAAAATTTCATGAAGTTTTAACATACAGATTGGAAGATATTAGCATTCAAAGTTGAAAAAGAAAGGTTTTTGAAACATTGGCTTGCAATTTCAAATGACTTTGACCGCCATTTGTGGAAATTTTTTGCATGAAAGACTTTGAATTTAAAAAGTTTTATGTTGAAGAATTGAGTTGAAAGTCTAAAAATAAAATTAGAAAAAAAAAACACTTGATTTTCATGCTTTAAAAAATTGTTAAATAGAAGTAGGTTCAAGATTGAAAGAAAAACTAAATGATTAAGATGGAATTGAAATACAATAATCCCAATGGTGAAATTGTTCTAGAAAGTAAAATTCACCTTCTTCAACTATGTTTTTTGAAAAATTGTGAAAATTGCATTTGGAAATGAATCCTATAAGGTTATTTATCAAGAAGATGCTTAGATTGCCCAAAAAACAAGATTGTCCATAACTTTCTTATTACTAGTCCAAAAAAATAGAATAAAAGCTCTACATGTAGACAAGAATATATCATTTCAGAAAAAAAAATTAAAATTTAATTTTGAATTTTTGCACAAACTTTTTGCTGCCCGCCGAGTTCAGTTTTGGGCTTTTTGTGGTATAACTTTTGCTCCCGGGCACCAATTGAAACAAAAAATTATATTCCCACAGAGCTAATCAATTTTTCAATCTTATGAAATTTTTTTGAAAAGTTTCATAAAGAATCAAGGTCATAGGAACCTACCTGAAATCCAATTTGTTCTTTGAGGGGACAATGGGACTTTAGGGGTTAATTTGTCTTTTACATCTTCTCAAGCTAAATTGGAGTCTCTAATTGCAAATACAAATACAAAATTTGCAAATTTTATCATGCATGGAAAATAAAAAAATTTAGATTTTTTCCTTGGAGGTATATAAGGTGGTCAGTTCTCTCTAGCCATCTTTAACCCTATAGTGACAGGTTGACCACGTTTTGGTCGATTTTTAGACTCTATACACTAGGTCAAAGTACACCTAATTTGAAAAAACTCAAAATGTAATAGAGTTAGAGAATCTTTAGAAGCTCAACTTGAATCAAATTGTTTGCTAATGCATGCAATAACAAGTAAGCTAGGCCAATTTCAATGATTTTGTGCTCGCCTGTGAAATGCACAAATAAGCTCCAATTTGGTCAATTTTTTGCAAAACACATGAACCACTAAGGTGACAATATTGCATAGGAAGCCCACGACTGTCTAATCCATGACATCCAAAAATGTGCATGAATTAGCTGAGGTAGAAGGGACACAAACCACCCATCTAAGAGCTAAAACTGAGTTTGGGGGAGGTGAATCTTCTTGAAATATTTTTTAGTAAATTTTCCTTGAAAGACAAATAAAATCGACATCTAACACAAGTCGTTTCATATTTTACAAAGCTTTATGAAATTAGTTATGAAATTTTGAAGTCGTACTGACATACATTTGAAAACCGCCAAGTGTACTCTATTTTTGCATTCTTTAAAAATGCGTAGCCCCCCCAAATCAACCATGGGTACTAAATGGTTAAGAGGTTCCAAAATATGAATTTTTCACAGATTCACCTTGATGAGTGTTTCGGAAATTTTGAGCTTTTTGCTTTTAAAATGAATATGAGCCATAAAAATGATATCTTGAATTTTCCCCAAACTAATGACGTGAAGCATATCAAGTTTGGCCCCGATTTGAAAGTTTGAAGAATTCCTGAAATTCAATATTTCACTGCAATTCAAATTTTAGCCCTACCTCTATGGCATGCTCATTTTTCTAATTTTAGAATGTCAAGGTAAAGTGCTTTGCATAACAATGTTATAACCTATAATATTCACACATGGAAAAAATTCAAAGTTTTTAAGCACATCTTGCACTTGCTATGAAAATTTTGAAATAACCTTGAAATTTTGAATTAAAAGTGATTTTTTTATAATTAGAATTTTTTATGGCACATACGAGATATGCAATACCATTTTTGATAAATATATGGTAGAACTTCAAGTAACTAATATGACTAGGACCAATTTGACAAATTACATTTATTATAGTAAGTCCAAGGATCATTTGCATTAGTTATGATTATATGGAGCTAGGTTTGAGACTTGCCAATCAATTTTACTTTATAAAGACTAATCTAATACATTACATTAGAGAAGCTGGCAATTACATTTATTCTAGTAAGTGGTAGGGTCATTTTCATTTGCTATGTTTGGATGGGACAAAGGCTGGACTCACAATCAACTTTACTTTACCAAGACTAATCTAATACATCACATTAGAGAAGTTGGTAATTAGTTTTACTTTACTAGGACTGATCTAATTCATTATATTACATTAGAGAAGTTGGCAATCAATTTTATTTTACTAGGAGGGTCATTTTATTCATGATGTTTGTATGGAGCTAGAACTAGGACTGACAATCAACATTAGAGAAGTTGGCAATCAATTTTACTTTACCAAGACTAATCTAACACATTACATTAGAGAAGTTGGCAATCAATTTTACTTTACCAAGACTGATCTTTTGAGCCTATGACGATGTGAACTCTCATTTTATTGCAATTAACCACCGTCCTCTCTTTGAAAAAACCAAACTAGTTAATTTGGTTTAACATAAATGTCCATCCTTCCAATACCATCGATTTGTGGAAAAATCAATGGCCATTGATGGTGATAATACAGATTACAATACAAAATACGATGTTGAATATGGATACAAAATATAAATACCAAATATTGTATGGATTATGATATGAATACAAATACTAAAATGTTGTACGAAATATGACATTAAAAATATAGATATATAATACTATACTCAAATATTATACTGAATATGATGCGGAATACTATATAAGTACAAAATATGGATATGAATGCCTGTAGTGGAAATATCCCATATTGATTGCCACCAGAGGAGGTTGTCAAAAATATGAATAATAGAAGGGGTGTCACTAATTCTAATCTACAAAAACAATTAAGTCATTCATAAACTAATTGAAAACCAACTTCAATAACTATTTGCTCAAGAGATAGCTTTGCAACTTCTCTAATACATTTCATTAGAGTCAAGGAAGGATCATTTGCATTCATGACATTTGTACGGGGCCAAGGCTCAAACCGGTAGTCAATTTTACTTTGCAGAGGTTTATTATCTTAACCCCTAAAAGCCCAAGGGATTTGGACAAAACACAAATGTGTTATAAAATATAAATTCTATAAGTTTTTTGAAGTTTGCATCAAAGAAGTTTATGTGAAGCACAAAAAGTAGAAGATATCCGTACGGTCAAAATTAAAAAATGATTTTCAGATTCTCTTCAAATGAATTTTGAAGATATAACTTCAAAAATTTACCGAAAATACAATTTCTATCTTTAACGCTTTATTTATTTTTTGATTGGTCGAAATAGTGGTTTCTAGTGAATTGTAAAAAAATGCATAACATCTGGTCATAAAAATTTCAATTCTTTCCTTAGATAGTAAGTTTTTCAACACTAGAAAATTTTAAACACATTGTGCTATTTCTCTTATGATTTTTTTCTGACCGTAGTGATCTTAGCTTTGAATATGAATACTGAAAGACAACTCAAAATTTTCAAGGAAAACAAAAACAAATTCAAAAAAAAGTTTAATTCTGCCCAAAAATTCTGCCCGAAGTCGGGCAGCGACCAAAAAATGGTCGTTTGAGCGCTTAGGGGTTAAAAAGTGCTACTCCCTCCATCTCGAAATAAATTTGGGTTTTTTTAGAAATGGCTAGATTAATGCATGAGTTGTTCCTATTTTCAAGGGATTGTAGAGAAATTGTAGCTTCTACTAAACCCCACTAGGTGTGAAACAAATGGAAGTCAAAAGTGAAACAACTCATTGAAAACAAGCTGCAAAAGTGACAAATTTTTCCCTTTGGGGAATTGCTTCAGTGGAATTTATTTTGATCATTCTTTGAGCAATGTTGGTGAAGTGAATTTTTTTCCCTTTTTGGAATTGCTTCAGTGGTATTTAACCCCTAAAGGACGAAACTGCGTTTTTTGGCAATATAGAGATTTTGGGCAACTCACTGCGAATGGAGTTTTCATTATTTTTCTTTGAAATTTTTACACAATATGTGTCCAAGGAGTAGCTTTAAGGCCCAACAATTTTCATGACTTTTGACTACACTGTTAAGAAGTTATTGCATGATATGTGATTTTCAGTGGTCGGCGGGCAGCCTGGGCAGGTCTGAAAAAATGACTTTTTTCAGAATTAAAAATTTGAAAATGATTTTCTACAACTATATGTACATGAGAAGCTTTGAATTACTCCATTTTGATCAACAAGTCAAAAGTTATGAAGAGTTTTTGTTTGCGAGCAATCATGGAATCTCTAAACTAAAATAAACTTTGAAGTCCTTTATTTAACTCATTTTTCAATAATTTTGAAAAAAAAATCAAAATATTGGGTGTGGATTGTTTATTACAACATTTCAACCATTGGGATTGGCACTTTTCAATTTCTTAAGTAAATTGTTAACAATTTAGTATTTTGAATCATTCTCTACTTCTTTCTACTTACTAGTTTTTTCCTACATGTTGTACAATTCCAAATGAATTAAACTGTCAAAGCTCAGCGAACTCAACGAGTTCAAACCTCAGTTATAACTGAAGATTGTCTTTTTAAGGGTTGACAAACTGATCACATGCATGTTCAAAATCAAATTTCTTGTACAAAATACTTTCAAAGGGACTCCCAGATTCAAAGCACTATTATCAACAACAGATTCTCCCGTTCTATACCGCCATCTCCTTACTCATTTTCTGAGCAATAAACTTGGCATCTAAATCACAATGTCCTTAGTTGGAAGTCCACCCTTTCCCTGTTCATCCACACTCTTGATTAGGTCATGGACTCCTCCGGCCTTCGCACTTTCTCCTTCAATCTTCTGCACTTGCTCCTCTTCGTCTTTGAGAACACCAGCTTTCTTTAGCAAAGGAACGAGAGCCCCCTTCTTGTGCACTGCTTTCGTGGCTGCAGTGCAAGAATGACTAGATTGTCAGAATACAAACCTCGACCAGAGTACTCTTCAACAGGATCAATACAGTACAAAAAGTTCCCAAAAGTCTGCTACCCCTTGATATGGGAAATGGAGGGGTGGGGTAGCAATCTGCTTAGGTGGACACTGTACACGATTTTGCGAGACTTTCACAAATGTTCACAAAACTGCCTTCGACAGCAGCTTGCCGTCTGCGAAATGTGGTTAAGGATAGAAGTTTGTGATTAGACCAAAAGAGAACACCATCTTATAAGTGGCGTATTACTCACCATCGTTGCCACCGATGTGTTCACCGCTGATGAAAACATTTGGCACCGTTCGTTGCTTAGAAATTTCTGCTAGAGCGTTTTGGATGTCAGTTCCATCACCTGTCACCGCACACCAGGATTAGAAAGTATCGAAACGATTGAACTTTAAAGTCTTCAACAACCCTGATGCACAACTACATGAACATGTTGAAATTAGAATTTTATCATTTTTAGACCTGTCGTCTTAGATGAGGGATTTGAAAAACAAGCCAGAAACGAAACGTATTCAACCAGACCTGCATCCACTCTTCATTAAGCGGTATAATCAGAACCGACTAGTAGATTTCGGATATGCTGTTAGATAACGTTAGAACACCAAACATAAGGACTGCAGGCCGAAAGCCATCTCAATTCCAAACGAATTGAAGGTGACGAGCTCTTACTTTCTTGGTCGAGTTCGATGACTTTAGCTTCAGCACCTAAGCCCTTCAGAAGCTCCTTCACACTTCGACAGTAAGGACAAAAACTCTTGCTGCAATTCAACAACGACCACCACAAATCGTAAGCACACGCTTTCTCGACACACCAACATCACACACTACAGTAAAGTCACCGCACAAGAAGAAAAGAATCGCTTCACCTACTGCGAACTCTAAATTCCAAGATAACTGTCCCCCGGCCTAACTAAGACTGTCCTCACCGCTCATTCWTCTCACATTCTCAAACACTATGTTCTTAATCATCAGTAGATATATTCTAAAGCAACTCTGTACTATCGTAAACTCCAAAAAYCTCACTCCTACACCAAACACGAAAACGCCGAATCTCGTAAGAAGGAAAATTACAGCAGCAGCTTSCTTGACACACGAACAACGCCTTGCCACACCAATTCCCCGCAAAGAAAGCAAACAATCSTTTCAGARAAAMCCTCTRCTGCTGTGAACTCCAACTTCCAAGAACGGTTCCCTCAGCCAAATCAAAACATCCTCACCCCGTGTTCTTGCTCAAATACTCGAAAACAGCGCTCCGAACCAGCACTAGACTAATTCTAATAGAAAATCTGTGTCACCGCAGACTACATCCAAAATCGCACTCACGACCAAATACGCAAACACTGATTCCCGTGAAACGGAGATGGACTCCCAAATTACATGATCGCCCGGCTAAACAGTCCTCTCACCTTATACCTGTTCAAAGATTCTCAAACACTACATTCCTAATCAACAGTACATAAATTCTAAAGAAACGCAGTATCGTATTAAACTCCCAAACCGCACTCTAGAACAAACACGCAAATACTCGCTCTCGTGAGACGGAAATTGACTCGMAAATTAAAAACCTGAAAACGATGAGCCTCAGGTCTATTTGAAAACAGTCCTCACCACTTATTCCTCTTCGAATACTCTCAAACACTGCATTTTTCATCAAATTTTCAAGAAACTCTCAAATTCACTAGAAACTCAGGAGCATCGCCAACTACATCGAAGATCAAACTCCAGAAGTGACATGCAAACTCGCAAATTACCTGAAAACGATGAGAGGATTCTGCTGAATGAGCTCCTGGACCTTAGCCACCGCCATAGCTTGCGAATTCAAGAAGCTGAATCAAAATCTCCGAGTAATAAACAGGGACGAATTAATTGTATCGAATTGTCTGGTAGGGGAAGAAACAGCGAGCGAGTGAGCAATCGACTGTGCGATGACGTAGTAGTTTTCAGTAATCGAGAGACGAGAGACTGAGATATGGAAATGGAAAGATTACGTTGCTAAGAAAAAGTTTTATCGACAATGGGAGGAAGGGAGARGAAGCTTTTAACTTACAGGTGATGGCCGACGTGAGAAAGAGAAGGCGAAGGAGGAGATGGGAGCGATGGCAGGTGACACATGGATGACGGACACCGCCAGCCACGACGCCGCATACCACGCTCCGCCACTCGCACTTCCTGCAACGCTCTTTCCTCCGAAGGAACCGACGCTTGGCAGAAGATCACGAACTGAAAGCCCAAGCAGAAGGAATTTGAGCCAAACCACACAAAATAGTGAAATTAGGTTGCCCCTCACTAATTTCTCTATGACAGTAATCAAATATTTATTGTTAAACCAGAAAGGACGCTGCGGACGTTAAGTGTATGAGGAATGACAAGGCATTCTCTTGTATAGGACAGAAACTCAATTGTTCATTCTTGAAATTAAGTGTGGAAAGTGAAGTTCTTTTAGGGAAGGCAATCCATTTCTGATCAAATAAGCAATTATGCATATTTGAAGCACAAGTTTTTTGAATGTGGAATTTTTCCCATGTACAACACTAGAATTTGGAAGGATTGCATATTTTTCCAAATTTTACTACATAAATTGAAATTACTATGGGTTTTCAGTAGAAGATTCTCTTTGACCTATAATGGTGAAATAGACCTTTCAATTTTTGACCATAGACTAATAGCAAAACTGACCAAGGGCTAATTGCAATATTAAGAGCCTTGCAACCAATCATAATGAGCCACAGCTACTCTTGGGATTGCGCCATAACTTCATGGAAAAACAACAGTCAGTCATATAGTTTGGAAATGGGGGGGTGATAAAAAATGGGTTGCCTCCCTTTCAGTACTTTGACTGCAAATGATTTTTTTTTTTTTTTTTTGATATCAATTATTCACATGGTTTTAGAAGTGATGATTTCCAAAAAAAAAACGCGTTCTTTCAAGGTTAATCCTTAAGTGACGAGCTAATGGTCGTGAAAATCATTAGTTTTGGTATTGTGGGAATCATTGGTTTAAGAAAATCCAAAAGCACCTATTAGAAGTTAAAGTATTGCAAAAGATCTTCCCTTTCAACTTCCTTTTTTTGAGGATGAATAATTTCACTTTTGTCCTACATAAAAAGATGCTCTTTTGTTTATTGTCCAAAAAATGGCCTCAGTGTCATTTATGGGTTAATGTCAAGAAGGCACTACTTTTGTATTAGTTGTTGTAATTGGGACTCATGAACCTCTATGTGCACAAATGGGAGTATTTGTAAGAAAATTATTGACTTTGATGACTTGTAGTATAGCTTTGTTGGAGTAAGGCAACCTAATTGTTAAAGCAATCTAATTTCAATATGTTGTGTAGTCAATATCTTTAGTTTCTTATTATTGTTAGAGGATTATTTATTGGCTTTGGATCAAATGAGAGGAGGCTTTGGTATCAATAAGGTGAAAAAACCAACAAACATCAAAATAAAGCAATTTGGGATAATTAAACACACATTTTCTAGAAAATGTATTTTTGTGGTATTAGCAATTGAAAATCATGAATCTAAAATAAAAAAATAGGATTTTTGGATAAGACATGTAAGTACTATGAATTTTCAAAGTGGAGCTTTGTAGGCCACTAAAATGTCTCATAGCATGGTTGTAATGTTGAAACAAGTGTTGAAATTTAAAAAATCAGTAGGCAATCACTTACAATTAGGTGTGTCCATGGTTTAATTGCACTTTGGGAGACACTAATAATAGAAGACTACATGTCGAGAATGGAAATACAAATGCGTTTGTGTATTTTCACCTTTGAAGCTATTTTGAAGAAGTTTGAGTAGCTAGCTTTTACAAATAGAGAGACAACTTGCTATGCACAAAAGATTCATGCATTGGCTAATGAGGCTCTCATAGTGTAGATGCTTGTTGGTATGATTCTGTTATTTTATATATTTTTAACTTGAAATAGTAATTTTTTCAAGTACACCTTGGTAATTGGCTTAGGAAATTGTATATAAAATTTGGTCATTTGGGAGATTGATTCTTTGCTTATGATTTTCATTTTGAATGAGGCCTTACTATAGCAAGTTGTTGGTTCTCCTAATATTATGAGACCAAATACGTCAAAATCTACAACAATCCAAGAAAAATTGTAGCATTTGCAAATTTGGGATGACAAAATGTGCATTTTTCCTTTCAAATGTTCATCCATTGTCTATCGGATGGATGATGAATGTTTTGAAAAAGTTCAATGCATCCAATTACTCAGTAGTCATTGAAGATGCTTAGTGTAAATTTCTGAAATATATAAATGAAAAGTAGTAATAATGCTCATTATCAATCAATAGCTTAAATCGATTTTCTTTGATGAGTTACAATTGTTTATAGCAATTTTCAAAAAGTGGTCTTATTATCTGTAGTTCAAGCAATTAGGGTTGAAGTCTTAAAAGGTCATTTGTGGAGACAAATTTTTACTTGTGTATCCACATTCTCAAATTTTGATATTATGAGATTTAATTGTACTATGGCCTCACTTTTAACCNAATTCTAAGGTCATTTGTGGAGACAAATTTTTACTTGTGTATCCACATTCTCAAATTTTGATATTATGAGATTTAATTGTACTATGGCCTCACTTAACCCTTACAATTCTAAGGCCTTTTTTCATCAAATTCCAATCCAAATTGCCATTTCTGGTGTTGAATGTAAAAAAATTTAGAAATTGCATTTACACATATCTAACCATAGGATCTTGTACTAAACCTATATAAAAATTTGTGGAAGAAATTTTAGAAACTTTGAAAATGTGAAAAGCAAGATATTTGCGTTTGAAGTGAAGAAAATTGGAATTTCTTGCACCTTGCATGACAGATTGTAAAAGGCTTTGAATCTTTTTTGCTTAAAATTTTTTTGCACCATCAATATTGAATTACAAAATTCAAATAATTCAAATAATTAGCAAGTGAACTTAATATGCTCTAAATTGTTTTTTTCGTGAAATTTTTGAAATTTTTGTAAAAATTTAATTCTACAAGTTCTTTTTCCAACTAGATTGCATAAAAATCAAGGTTGTCCATAACTTTCTCACCACTAGTACAAATAGAATGAATCAAATCTTTCCATGTAGACAAAAACACTTTCTATGAGTGTCAAAATTTTGGAATTTTTATTTTTATTTTTTTTAATTTATTTTTATTGCTTGACAAACCTTGTTTTGGGCTTAAAGAGGCATAACTTTTGCTCTTAAGCATTGATTCAAATATTAATTATGTTCCCAAAAAGCTAATGCAAAGTTTTCCTACATTTATAAAAAATTTCAAAGAATCACATTGAAAATTGAGATTATAGGAACCTACCCAAAATCCATTTTGAAAGGGGACAATGGGACTTTAGGGGGTTATTATCATCCTCTAAAGGTTTTTGACTATGCTTTCACCAAAAACGCTCCGAAATAGCCAGGTGTAAAACAAGTACCAAATTTTAGAATAAAAAACATTTTTGGACACATGTAACCATGACTAAAATCTGGATTTGAAGTTTTCAAAGATGCATTGTAAACTACAACTTTGCGAAAAAATTAGGTTTCAATTTTTTTTGAAAAGATGTTGATTTTGAATTATGAATTTTATTTGTACAAGTCAGTTTTCTATGCTATCAACAATTTTAATAAATATAATTTGAAAATCAAGATCAATAATTACATTATTTAATTATACAAATATTGACACATGGAGGAAAAAATTGCAACAAACTAACATTTGAAAACTCTAAATATAATTATTGCAAAATACATTAAAATTGAAATTTATGAATCTTATTTTGAAATTCATTTTATTTGAACTATAAAATATATGCTTTTTTACTGGACTTACTTTGAATATGCTGAGATTTATGTGAAGAATATTTTGGAAAATCCTCTCAACTCAAGCTTTACTCAACTAGCATTAGAACCTAATTAAGATAATTTAGATAAATGAAAATTGTATATTTTGGAATCTAAATGACACCTTGTCCTTTGCGAATTGCCAAAAATAGACTTGAGAATGGATTTTTAACCCCTAAGCGCTCAAACGACCATTTTCTTGTCGCTGCCCGACTTCGGGCAGAATTTTCGGGCAAAAAATAACTTTTTTTTGAATTTTTTTTTTTTTTTTCTTAAAAATATTGGGTTTTCATTCAGTATTTATATTCAAAACTAAGATCGCTACGGTAAAAAAAATCATAAGAGAAATAGCACAATGTGTTTAGAATTTTCTAGTGTTGAAAAGCTTACTATTTAAGGAACTAATTGATATTTTTATGACCAAATCTTATGCATTTTTTTACAATTCAATAGAAACCACACTTTTGACCAATCAAAAAAAAATTCAAGTGTTAAGGATAGAAATTGTATTTTTGGTGAATTTTTGAAGTTATATCTTCAAAATTCATTTGAAGAGAATCTGAAAATAGTTTTATAATTTTGACTATACGGATATCTTCTACTTCTTGTGCTTCACATAAACTTCTTTGATGCAAACTTCAAAAAAGTTATAGAACTTATAAATACTGAATGAAAACGTTTATAAATACTGAACGTTTCTAAAAATATTGGGTTTTCATTCAGTATTTTGATGCAAACTTCAAAAAATAATTTTCATAGACTATGGGTAGCACCCCTATTAAACTACTTAACTCCTAAAGTTCCATGACTACGTTTTCACTAAAAATGCTCCCAAATTACCATTTTTAGTACAAGTACCAAATTTTTTTTTTAAAAACTCTTATTCACACATAGGATCTTGTAGTATGCTGACTTGAGAAAATGTGGTAAAAATTTCAGAAATTTCCACCACGTGGATTGCAAGATATAAGCATTCAAATTCACTAAAATCATTGCTGTTTTGGCCCTGCAAAAAACAAGGCAGCTACACTTCAGAAGCTCACTTTTCTATGAAAAAATATCCAAAATGGTAGTGCTTCTTTGGATTCTTTTCCTAGACAAGTTGGACACATGCTTGAATTTTTCAGATCATTTGGAATTGCATAACATATAGGAAAAAAATAGTAAGTAGACAGTAGAGAATGATTCAAAATACTAAATTGTTAAGAATTTAATTATGGAATTGAAGAATTCCAATCCCAATGGTTGAAATGTTGTAATAAACACTATACATCCTATGGTTTTATTTTTTTTCAAAAAAATTGAAAATTGAGTAAAATAAAGGACTTTAAAGTTTGTTTTAGCGTAGACAATCCATAACTCCGCAAACAAAAAGTCCTCATAACTTTTGACTCATTGATCAAAATAGAATGATTCAAAGATTTCCACTTGTATAGATTTCTAGAAAACCAATTTCAAATTTTTGTTTTTGAAAAAAATGATTTTTTCTAATCTGCACGAACTGCCCATTTATGGAAAAAAAAATTGCATACAAGGCCATAATTTTTTACTCATATTTCCAATTGTCATAAAATTTAGTGCATATGAAAGATTTACCTTGTCCCCATATTTTGTTAAAATTTGGGCCAAAAATATGGAAATCTCTAATCACACGTACCTGCCCAAAATTGTTATGTAGCCAAAAAATGCATGTTGGTCCTCTAGGGGTTAATTGCCATAGCTTCCTAGTGGCTTAGGCAACTTTTGTCTAATACTTCCTTTATTTTTAAATAATATTGGTGTTTCCTTGTAAAACACAAAGAAAATACCTAAACTATTTGGAAATGGAGGGAATTACTAATTGAACTGAAAAAAACTAGTTAAACAAACCAAAAAATAATATATCAAAATAGGTAGTTTGAAAACATAATTAAAATAAGTTAGACATTCATCCAAGTTGTTCTTACAATTTCGAGATGGTTGCTACTACTTTCATCCTAAGTTTATTTGAATAATTGTCTTGACCTTCAAATTCTAAACTCTCTACCTTGTATGTTAGGGTTTGTTGCATGTAAGAGATATGTTCTATATGTGAGATATTGTGCTTTAAAATTGTTAAAATTGTCAAGGTAGACTTTTTGCAATGTATGTTGACAATTGTAGACAAAGAAAAGATGCAAGATCAAATAGAGCAAGTTGAATTTCTATGGATTAGGCAATCTTCATATATGTTTTTTGAACAAACTAGGCCAATAGTTTCCCTGAAATTTAGGCACCCTTTTAATTATTTATTTTTTGACCAAGCTACTAAGAAATTGCAATGATCTACTTTTTACTTTTCGATATCAAATATCAGTTTTCTAAATTCAATTGCATTTAGGAAACATCTTTAGGTTCATCTTTCTTTCTTGAAAAAAAAAAAAGAAATCTGAAATGAAAAAAGAAATTCATTATATTCAAAGACATGCCTAAATTTCTGTGTTGTAACCAGCAAAGTTGTAAAAAATATTTACCAAATTAGGAGTTGAAATTATTGGGGGAATTCTTTTGCAAAAACAAAAATTATACAAAGTAAAAAAATCGGATGCCAAGGAATATTCAAAGAGGTAAAACTCAATTTATTAAAAAAGATTAATTATTGACCACATGTTCACATACGGTATGATGCAACTTTGAACGCGTCACAAAATTAATCAGCACCAAAAACGAGCCACTTCCAAGAAAGAGATATCTCTAGGAAGACAATTCTCGATAAAAGCTGCATATCTAATTCAGAATTCAATCCACTTTGAATACAAAGACAAGAATTAAAGTATCATTGATAATCTCTCTGGGTATCACTTTAATTACAATAAATTATCTTAGTAATTCAAATAATAATTCAAATAAACTTATCAGAGAATTACAAGTACTACAGGTAATGATGAATGAAAACAATGGCCACCACATTGCACGTTGAGCATACACAGAAAACAACATAAGAAAAATTCCTGTGCACAAAACTAAACGGCAAAGCATTCTCAAAATAAGAACAATACATGATCTACGAACACACCTTCAACAAACACAGGCAGCACCAAGACAGGACTGGAAAAGGGTCACCGATACAAGTTCCCTAGTTGAACTGGAAAACTGTACACTCATTCCTAGAGAGAATTTTCAATTTAGCAAAAAGTTCTCAATACCATTCAAACTAWAATGAAACACTTGAAAGCACCCAGYCAACTCAATATAGTGCCTCTGCATGATGTGAGAGGATTGTTTTCAATRAGGCTATCTTTGAATCTAGCTAGCTGAAGCAATCTATTTCGATCTTTAATTTAACCTAAAATGTAAAACTGTAAGGTGCCAACCGTAACTTAAGGCGGGTCTCATTTGCTTTTCACAATAAGGACGTAACATTGCCGGAATGACCATGTGAACCTCAGCAAAGGACACTAAAATTTGCTTCAAGAAACGTTCATTGCTGCAAACGCTCCCTCAAGAAAAAAAGATTCACAAAAGTCATTGACCTAAGAGAAGCAATTGACGGCATAAGGTGTCCTCTCGGCCCAGATCCTTTCGACCTTCTGAAACCTTTGGCCCATTCCATTGCTGCGGTTGCGCACCTCTTTCTTCCGTGTTCGTTCCACCATCCCTCCTGCACCTCCACAGCTGTCTGGAACAGTCTCTCTCCTCTCTCTCTTCCTCATGAGCTCCACCTTTCCTCCCTCTGCCCGTCTCTTGCCAGGAAGGAGACAGTCGAGCATTTCTGCAGMATTACTCACATCGCACCTCTCTGCCGCGCTGGGCAGTGCAGTCCTCGCCATCACCAACTGCAAGTATTCAAGAACCTTTGCAAATGGACGAAAACAAAAAATCATATTAATGCTCATCACATCGTAGTTTAACTGTTAATAAATTCAAGAGACTCAATATTATGAAAGCTTCACGAAGACAAAGACTGAATGATCATAGCCCTGAAGGTACAAGTGCCAATTGCAACGCGTCCTCAAAAAGGACACCTTGAAAATCTTGCACCATGAGCACATATTGACTTTGACAATGTCCACTTTAACATGAGAACAAGTCAGTTTTAGGTCAYCTCCCCAAAAAACTTTGAAWCCTCATAGCCTCCGCATACAGAATCCAAATAACGGAATTCTTATTAATTAGCTACCAGCACACACAATTGACCATCATAATAACCGTAACTATGCTCAGAACTTAAAGTGCCGCTTTCAGTGTGATTACCCTACAGCACTGAAACAGCACTCTCTGATCCAAACACCTCACACGCACACACATCTCCTTATCTTAATCAATTAAACTCCAAACTCCGTCGTCAAGATTACACGAGAACAGTAAAAACAGTGCAAACCATTTCCCTCGCCCTATCGTCCTCAAAGACGACCAAAAACAAAGAACCAACACCAGTAGCATGCAATTTCATTCAACCTCTTATTGATCACCTGCTCCCTCCCAACGCAAACTCTTCCTCAAACCTCTCTTGCATAAAATTTAAACCCAAAATAAAATCAAACACCAAGCTCCATTTCTACAGAAAAAGAAGATAGAATTCATCTCAACTTCATTAACAAAGTATTTGTCACTCAAGAMAGACAAGAAGGAATTTGAATCAGAAGCGGGGCGTAAAGAGATTCTTTACTTCCTTYCACATACATAGACCGGCATGATTTTTAAGCTCACCAAAATCTGCAAGAACCAGAAACTCCGAGGATTTTTCCCGCTCACAAGAGTAGAAGTCTCTCTCCTCCACGACAATCCCAAACTCAAGTACTGATTCCRGAGAAGGCTCTACTACTTAAGTGAAAACTGAAGCTCCAACTTTAGGGTTTCCAGAGCTGCTAAACTGCATTTCTGAGGGATGGCGGAGCGGAGCGGTCACTTGCCTGCTGGCAGATTACGTGTCATTTCAAGGGCGAACGTGGCACTGTTCAAGTAATCTATTTTTAACTTTAAATTAAGTATCATTTTTTTTTGGCTCATTTTGAAAACAAAAATGGTGTAACTTGACCATGAGGCTCTGTCATAGGTTAACCCTTGAAAGAAATCACGCATTTTTTATAACGTGTGACATCATCTACTTTGAAAGTCAAATATACTCATTGGAAGTCAAAGTACTAGAAAAGATCTCCCGTTCCTAAAACCAACCAAGGATGAAAAGTTGCAATTCTATCCTACACAATTTAGAGGATAGAGAAAATGTCCGCAGCGGTGTTCAAGGGTTAACCCTTAAAGGACGGATTGGTGACCGTGGATATCATCAATTTTGATACCATGGAAATCACTAGTTTAAAAAAAATCCAAAAGTATTGATTGACAGTCAAAGTACTACAGAAGATTTTTTTTTCCATCCCTAATTCCATAGATGAATAGTTTCTTTTCTCTTTCATTCATGGGATGCAAAACGTCCACCTCGTCCTTCAAAGATTAAAGGTTAAGGTAGGAGGTCTGCAAATCACTTATTTAAGAGCTGAAACTTAATTTTGGGGGAGGTGAAACTTCTTGAAATATTTTTCAGTAAATTTTCCTTGAAAGACAAGTGGAATTGGTATCTAAACCAAGTGGTTTTATATTTTTTGGAATTTGTGGAATTAGCTATGGATTTTTGAAGTTGAAATGGCATATGGCTCTAAAATCGCCCACCTCCTAAAGTGTACATTGCTTGCATGCATTGCTCAAGGCTAAAAGAAACAACATGTACATATAGTGTACATTTGAAGAAGTGGGCAATTTTAGAGTCTGAGCACTTTTAGAACCTCCTACCTTAATTTATTGACCAATTAGACCCCACATCCCCACTCCAACTGCACTGAATAGTGAAATTAGGTTGCCCCTCACTAATTCCTCGACATGCCACACTATATAAATATTTATTGCTAATATACAAAAATATCCTACTTTTAAATTAGTAATTGGTGTATTTGGAACTCATCAACTTCCATGTGCACAAATAGAAGTATTTGTAGAAATATTTTTGACTTTGATGGCTTTTATAGTCACTTTCTTGGAGGAAGGCAACCTAATTGCAAAGGCAACCTAATTTCACTATTCAGTGCACACCTCAATTGCGTGGTGCAATATGAATGCATCCAAAACGACAAAGCTTTGAGCCTCACTAACTTTGTGGATAGGATTTGGAAACTCATATTCAATAAAATTTGATGAAACTTATCAAAATGTTGATTTTTTTTGTTGAATTTAGAGAAAATTCCGAAAAGCTCATAAAAAGCCTTCGGTAGTTAGGGGTTAAGAAAAAACCAAAACAAGATTATGATACAGGTAAGGAGATAGGAAAACTTTAAAGCAAAGTAGGAGAAAGCGAAAAGGAAAAGGAAACAAAGGAACGAGGTGCATGCACTGGAGCCGCTCCAAGCTTCGAGGCTCGCCAAAGCTCGCAGCTCCGTCGTTTTGGATGCTGCAGTTGCTGCGGGTCGGTCGTTGCGCCTCCGTCAGGTAGTCGGCGAGCTCCGACGCCCGAGCTGGCGATCATCACAAAGACTCTACGACCACTGGCATCACGGATGCCGGGCTTGACAGCATCGCCCGCGTGCCTGGGATTGTCGTCTTTGATCTGGACGCACGGCAAGGGTCGCGTTGCGGGATTGGCTATGGCATCTGCGTCTCCTTCGACACGCACATCCAGCAATGGCATCGCACAGGAACCTGTTCCTGCTCCTGCGCAGACGACCCCTTCGCCTCCCAAGGTTTGTATGCCCTTTTCCTGTTCTGTGTGTAATTGGGTACAGTTTGGATGTGGCTTACCTTCCGAGGGAAATGTGGAGAAATTTCAGCTTACTTCGTTTGATTGGGGCTTGAAGATTTTGCTCTTGGCATTAGTTTTCGTGAAATTCGAGGTGGTTGAGCAGAGTTGAGTTTAGTGTTTTAATCATACCTATAAGTGTGCTGAACATATTTATAATGGTCGAATTTCGATATATTTTCTTGTTAGTTGATCGAAGAAGATTCTAGTGCATTTGGGGAGTAATTTTCCTTCCGGGAGAACGTGGAGAATGCTCACTTTCCTTCTTTAGATCTGTGATGGAAGATTTCGCTCTTGGTGTGAGGTGGTTGAGAAGAGTTTAGTTCGGTTTCTTAATGACACCTAACAGTGCGTTGTGCATATTTATTATAATTATAATGGTCGAATTTCTACATTTCCTTGTTAKTGAATCGAAGAGGATTCTAATGGACCATAGATTGTTGTGTTTGGATGCCTTATGCGAAATTTGTGAATGTTCGAAGTTTTTATGGTTTATGACCTAATACCATCACAAGTACTTGTGTTAAGAAGACGTGGAGTCTCTGAATCCGATTTGTATTTATCGTTATAGATTGTCACAGTTAGGCTTTCGTCTCAATTAGTTACCTCTACCTGTCTAGATTTTTCGTTCTGTCCGTCTTAAGTATTAGTCGTTTTGCGGTAGAGTTATGATTTTCTGGCCATTTATATTAGAATTAAACTAGGGGTGGTACTTCATTTAGGTCATGATTTAGATGCTGAAGGTCTACCACTCGTAGAGGTGACGTATGAGAGTAGAAAGTATCCGAGGTTTTAGTTTTGATTCTGTGTGAGAGGTTTTGGTATGTCAGATTCAGGTTGCCAAGCGGCTGGAGCAGTTCAAAACTACCATTTTCACTGAGATCAGCATCCTCGCCTTGAAGCATAAGGCGATCAACCTGGGCCAGGGCTTTCCCAATTTTGACGGTCCTGATTTCGTGAAGAATGCAGCAATTGAAGCCATCCAAGACGGAGGCAAGAACCAGTACGCTCGGGGTTTCGGTGTGGCGCAGCTCAATGCGGCGATTGCAGAGAGTTTCAAGAAAGAAAGCGGCATCACCGTGAACTCAGAAACGGAGGTGACGGTCACGTCAGGATGCACGGAGGCAATTGCTGCTACGGTTCTAGGTTTAGTCAATCCAGGGGACGAGATTATCCTTTTCGAGCCTTTCTACGATTCTTATCAAGCCACTGTGTCCATGTCCGGAGCGACAATCAAAACCGTCACTCTGCGCGCTCCACATTTTGCTGTGCCAGAGGAGGAGCTTCGTGCRGCATTCTCAAGTAACACTCGGGCAATTCTCGTGAACACTCCTCACAATCCAACCGGAAAGGTGTTCTCTCGGAAGGAGCTGGAGCTCATTGCGTCTCTATGTAAGGAACACGACGCCCTCGCCTTTGCGGATGAGGTTTACAACAAACTGGTTTTCAAGGGGGAGCATGTGTCACTGGCTTCTTTGGATGGCATGTATGAGAGGACGGTCACGATGAATTCCTTGGGCAAGACGTTCTCTCTGACAGGATGGAAGATCGGATGGGCCGTGGCGCCGCCTCCATTGTCTTGGGGACTCCGTCTAGCCCACTCGTACTTAACATTCGCCACAGCGACTCCCTTTCAATGGGCAGCTGCAGAAGCATTGCGAGCACCTGATTCATTCTATACGCAACTGATCAAAGACTACAGCGCTAAGAAGGACATCCTTGTYGAGGGTTTGAAGAGCGTGGGGTTTGAGGTTTAYGAACCAGAGGGAACTTACTTCGTCATGGTCGATCACACACCGTTTGGATTTGAGAGCGACGTTGCTTTCTGCAAGTATTTGATTGAAGAAGTAGGCATAGCAGCGATCCCTCCCAGCGTTTTTTACACGAATCCGGAGGACGGCAAGAACCTTGTCAGATTCGCTTTCTGCAAGGACGAAGAGACCCTGAAGGCTGCTGTCGTAAAATTGAAGACCAAGTTGAARAAACCTGTAAAATCATCCTCTTGAATTGAGGAAATTTATTCTACCTCTACGGCACTCATATGTTTAAGCAGTTTCCTTGTATTCTACGGTCATTTTTGGCCTTGTTGTGTTGTACAGTACAAGGCATCTTTATGGTCACTGATTATGAGTATGGGTGTAAAGACTATAATCACCTTGGCAGTAAGCATGCAGTTCAAATTTGGGATGTTGCTGTTCAGTCCGTTATGAACTTCTCYGATTCTGGTTGTGATACTTCCAAGACCAGGGTAGTGCAAAATCTACAAATCAGGACAATGCACCATAACGAGCAACAGCACATGAGTCAACAACGGCCAACATGTAAAGTGGGATTCCCAGTTGTTTAGGAGGTAAAATCGTTAACTTTTATTGCTGCCAGCGTTGAAGTGGGAGGATTAAATCCTTAGGAGTGGTGGGTACTTGAAATCTCCATCTTCTTCCAATTTTAAATCAGAGAATGATGCTCCTTTGTAGGAAGTAAGAAGATGAGTCTCCTATCACAGAACACGCAAATGAGTTTTCAACATTTAATGTTGACGATTGCCGTCTTTGAAGAATGCAAATGAGTAACATGAAAACGATGAGAAGCTCCATCGATGGAAGTGGGACTGCAAGAAAGTGTTACTGCCTTATTACAATTTCCCACATTCCAAAAATACATCTTGTATTTACGGATTGTTACGGACCATGTTACGACATTGCTCTGTCACCATTTATCATCCTCTCTGTGAAGGAAGACTAAAAAGAAGGAGATATGGAACTTTCCTAACTTAATAAGCTCGAGAGCTCTACAGCATTCCCCCAAAACTCATCGATCCCAGCCCTTCCCAAACGCTGGCTGAGCCCACAGCCTCTGCGTCCACACCTACTCCTCCTTCGTCCCACCACCCACCACCGTCGGCATCTGCAAGACGGAATGTAAGAAATCATACTTCAAGCGTTGTGCGTGACTGCTGTTATTTAAATTGTTGAATTTTCAAATCAATGTCAACTTTCCAATAGTGCAAGTCTACTTATCCTAAAAGTGAGGCCACAAAAGTAGTGCCAATTTGCATATTACAGTGACATTTAGACTGCACTACCAGTCTACACAAATAGTGTAACCTCAGTAAATTAATACTGGTTCACCTGGAGCACACACAGATTGATTTCTTACATTTGTAATTTAATGATGTTACTATGCCTACATAACATTTTCTATTTCAATCATTTTTGGCATTCATAGGAGCCATTTAAGCACTACTTCATATTCATCCTTGCTACACTCATTTATCCCATTAGTGCGTGTGCACTAATTTTGACAAGTCACATTATTTTCTAATGAGTAGGTTCAAATCCTAAGCTCGTTGCATCGACCGTATTTCTATCTTCAATGATCATCCTACGCCGCTCTGATAAAGTCAACTCAAAATGGCTTACTTCTAAAAGGAGAGAAAGCGAGCACATACAGTGGTTGAAGGTAGAGCTTGGCCTATTGTTCTTGTGACGAACATCTGCTCGTCTTCTACGCCTCGGCTCATCCCCGAGTACCAGCAGACTCTGTCTGGGTCTAGAGTTGATACCAGGTTCTTTGAACTGCATTGAGTGTTCTGCATTCAGTGGAGAAATTTAATACCTTAAGTCATACCAAAAAGAACATCAATTTGCTCAAAAAATTGGACCACGCACCTTCTCTTCTAAACCCATGTTCATTTAGATGGCAGAATTTCACCAGAATAACCATTAAAAGGACCAAGATATCATGGTTTTACAATGATCAAGTTGATTGTTCATATTGTGAAAACAAGAGAATTCAGATACGGTCAAATTTCATTGATCACCAGAAACCATGAAAAACGCTACACTAAATAGTGAAATTAGGTTGACCTTACAATTAGGTTGCCTTATCCCAAGAAAGTTACTGTACAAGCCACCGAATTCACCAAATATTTCTACAAATACTTTCATATGTACACATGGAGGGTTCATGAGTTCCAACTACACCAAGAACTAATTCAAAAGTAGTGCATTCTTATACAGTAACAATAAATATTAATATAGTGTGGAAGGTCGAGAAATTAGTGAGGGGCAACCTAATTGCACTATTTAGTGTACATGTAAACAATTGAGTTCACATAGGACCCAGTCGTAAGCGCTACGAGGCCCAATTTAGGGCTTCTTAGTTCTTCAGAAGTTATTGAGAGAAGGTCGCATTTGAATTAGGTCACCTGTTGTCATTCTTGCGAATCGCATCCAACCTCTCTCTCACCGCCAGAGTCAGACCAGCGTCTACCACGGAYCCCTGCACAGTGTCCATCATCCAATGCACCAGCTCAATGAGGATTTCCACGACGAAACTGGGACATTCGTATAGAGAAACGAAGCTGTATGTTGTCTAGAGAATCATGAAAATCAAAGTCGAGCATGGCATTTCAGATTCTCCCAATCAAAGGTACCTATGAGGAGTAGCTCACCTGTACTGATCCCCGTTTCTCCGATTTCCGATTCAGAAACTCCATGAGGGGTACGGCGCGACCGTTATTTGATCCCCCAGCCCTGAAAAAATCACACCTTCAAAAAACTCGTCCCAATATCCCAAGTCCTGTATGATGATTACCAATGCTTGCTCTCTGACATTAGTGGAATTTCAAATCTGGAGAGATGGAAGTTTAAAGAGAATCTCAAGAGGCCAATCACAACATCCATTCACCAATAGAGGGACTTTGAGGATGGCATCAAGCGAATTAACAAAAAAAACTAGTCAAATCTGGCTTGAGCAAAGGGAAACTGGCCATGATCGATTCTACAGAGTACCGAGCAATTGACATTGAGCATTTCAGTGTCCAGTACAGACCTTGCAGACACCTCCATTCACCATGAAAGTCCGGGATTCATCACGAAATACATTCATTACACGACATCTAAAACCCTCTTTAGTGCAATTAGCCTAGAGTAGGGGAGATGGGATCCAGCATCTCAGTCCTTACACCCAGAAACCCATATGCACTCCCCCATCCACCACAACCGACCTTCATTCCCAGGAGAAATCCAAAATGTCCATCGATGGAACTCTGAAGAATTCCACAGTCAATGTCCAGTGATGATCACGAGGACAACGTCGGACACACCCAGACTCCCATGCGGACACTGCCATTCACCCTAAAAAACCTTAATTCGTAAGAGAAATTCAAAAGAATTCCACTATAATCAATGTCCAGTGAGGACAACCTAGGATACACTAAGAATGGACAAAAGGACATTTGCTCCATTTACATCCTGCTTATTTCCCTGTGATTCCACGAAATCCCAAACCCTTCCAACTCGCTGGAACGCCTCCACCACACCTCCACCCACCCTTCCCAAACCCTTCCAGAAAGACTTCACCAATATCCAAACAGTGCAACTTCAAAGATCGAGACTCATCCCAATTGAGCATTCCTCCACCCTTCCCAACCCCGGAAAGGAAGACTCCACCACTATCCATCCAATCATCAAAACTTTCCAAGAGATTCATGAGCACTTACGTGGTGATTCGAGAATTGGAGAACATAGAGGCGATGGAGCGCTGGCCTGGCAGCGCTGTGAGCTCCGCCCCAGCTGGAGCCTTCTTCCCCATGGGAAAGCTGGCTGCCAGGGATTGCTTCGTTTAGGCTTGCAGAAAGGAAAGAGTGGCATTCGCAATCGTGGGGGAGGCTTTGTTGGGGGAATTGCTCGCGAGGTGATGAAGATGGTGCCACTTGTGAAGGTTTGCTGATGCTGCTGGGAACTGGGAAGTTCGGGAGATCGTGGTGAAAGGGCGGCTTCTGGTCGCGTTGGGCTTTCCCGCCAAAACTTGGCGGGAGGACCTGTTGGCGCGTGTTCTGCCCCCATTGGAATTTAGAGGGAAGGAGAGGAGGCTTTGCATCTAAGGAAGGACCCCTTCCAACTAATTAATTATTACTCGTACATCTCAAGTCCAAAGTCCCAACTTTGTTTGTCGTTGTTCAAGGCCAAATCCCAACTTCCTTGGGTTGTAGAAGGTAGAAAAATATATATCAAATGTGGGACTTGGGAGTTCATAATGTGAAGGCCAAAGTCTTAAATTTGAGTCTCAACTTGTTTCTTGTATAACATTATGTAGTAATTAAGTGCAACAAATTGCATTGAAAAGTGAAGTATTCATACCAAGGGCACTTTCAGTTTAAAATCCACATTTTGAGAAAATTTCATTCCACTAGGATGCCTTGTATCATGGTGTTTCGCCTCATTTTATAATAAAGAAACTTGTTGGGACTTGAAGGCTAAGCTGGGTTTTCATGTAGGCTAAACCAAATTTGGCCTTCAAGTATCACTTTCTTGGCACCAAAACTTCTAGACAATGTTGTCATGTAGGTGTTTGGGAGTGATGTAGGACTTGGGACGTATAAGAAAGGTGAAATCTCCATTTTCAACTCTCCACCAACTAGATTTTGAAAATTAAGTGAAACCTAAGAAGTAGTGGGAAAAAATGGCTAAACGCAAAATGAATTTTCCCATGAAACTCAATCCTTCCTTAGCTTTGCAACTTATACTAATTTTATTGGCAAGGCTTTCACGTAAAAATCAACGCGCTTCTACGATTTGTTATGAATTAAATACAGCAACCATTTTTTTATTAATAGAAGTTTTTCATCTTGTGTGGGGAAAAAATGGCTAAATGCAAAATGAATTTTCCCATGAATCTCAACCCTTCCTAAGCTTTGCAACTTACACTAATTTTATTGGCAAGGCTTTCACGTAAAAAGCAATGCGCTTCTACGGTTTGTTATGAATTAAATATAGCAGCCATTTTCTTATTAATAAAAGTTTTTCATCTTGTGTGGGGAAAAAATGGCTAAAAATATGAAGATATGTTATTTTATGTCCTCCACATGAGTGCAAACAACACTCCCATTGCACACCATTTTTTAACAATAAAGATGGTTCTTAGATCAATTTTTTTGGTGAAATCTCATCACTATCAACTCTTCACAAATGGACAATTTTTAGTTTTAAAAAAATGGATTTTCCTATTTTTTATAAATTAAAATGTGAAATTATAGTGACAACAATTAGTTTCATGAGATTTTGCACTTTTCAAGTTCTCCTACTTAGAGATTTTTTTTATGCTTTTCCTTAGTGTACCTTCACTGTAAATGTGTATACATAAAACATATTTTTCACTATTTTTAAAAATTGTTTTTCTAATTTTAAAGTACTTCCAAAGAAAAATGTGAGTATTGTAAAAAACGCTACACTTTTTGCACTCTTTCTTGCAATGACCCTATAATTCTTGTATTGTACATGTGTCCTGGAAAAGGTACCGCACAAGAATTTTTGGGATTGGAATAGGCATGTCTAGAGTTGTTGATGTCATAGACTGAGTTAACTTAACCTATAAACAACACTCTCAGGCCATTTTCTAGTCGATGAATGAAAGAGCATCTTTAGGTGACATAGGACCAAAATGCAACTATTCATCTTTTAAATTTTGTGTGGAAAGAGAAGATCTTCTCTTACTAGAAGTTTGACTTCCAATGCTTTTCTTTTGGATTTTCTTAAAACTAATGATTTCCAAAGTATCAAAAGTGATGATTTCCATGGTCACTGGCTTGTCCTTTAACCCTTAAACGTTGAGGCGAATGCTCTTGCGTCCAATGGATGACAAAAAATCAATCACTCTAAGACAAAAGTGCAACTATTCATCTTCAGAATTTTATGTGAAAATGGAAGATCTTCTATAGTATTTTGACATCCAATGAGTACTTTTGGATTACTTAACCCCTAAAGTTCCTTGACTATGTTCTCACTTCTCACCGAAAATGTAGATTGCAAGATGTTAGCATTTGAAGTGGCAAAAATCCTTTTTGGGGACTTGCAAAAAACCGGGCAGCTGCACTTCACAAGGTCAGATCATTATGGAAATATGTCCAAAATGGTTGTGCTTCTTTGGATTCATTCTTTAGGGCAAGTTGGCTACATACATGAAAATTTTCAGATCATTTGGAGTTGTACAACATATAGGAAAAAAATAGTAAGTAGAAAGACGTAGCATATGGTTCAAAATACTAAATTGTTAATTAATTAGTTATAAAATTAAAAAACTCCAATCCAAATGGTTGAATTGTTGTAATAAACAATCTACATCCAATAGCATTATTTTTTTTCAAAAATATTGAAATTTCAGTAAAATAAAGGACTTCAAAGGTTTTTTTGGTATAGGGATTCCATAACTGCCCGCAAACTAAAAAGCCTCATAGCTTTCATCTCAACTATTGAAATGCAATGATTAAAAGCTTTTTGAGTACATACAAATCTGAAGAACAAATTTCAAATTTTTATTTCTTAGAAAAAGTGATTTTTTCAGATCCGCCCGGACTGCCTAAGTTGAGAAACAAACAACATATTATGCAATAACTTTTGACTCATATTTCCGAATGTCATGAAATTTGTGCGTATGAAAGATATTCCTTGTCCCCACATTCTATTAAAATTTCAGCCCAAAATATGCAAATCTCTAGTCACACGTACTTGCCCAAAATTTCTATGTTGCCAAAAAATGCATGTTGGTCCTTTAAGGGTTAAAACTACACTAAAAAGTATATTTGGTGTTGAATTACATTTAGTGTACTTACCACCCTACTCCACACAACCGCAAATCTAAACTTTGCGGGAATTAGTGTAATATTAGACTTCAATGCGCCACTTCTAGCTTCTCTTCTTTTCTGTGAACCTCTTCAAATTTCAGATTTACCTTCTCTTCCTTTAATATGTTCTAACACTAAATGTAAACCTGTTCAGATTTCAGATTTACCATAGAGTACATTTAGTGTTAGAAATTAGATTTAATGTTACTTACTTTAGTAGGGTTAATGATATTTAGTGTCAAGGTTCGTAAATAGTGTTGCTAACACTAAATATACTTTTACTGTAGTGACTCGTACGGTATCACGGTTACCAGTTCGTCCTTCAAGGGTATAGGGTTAATAAGTTAGCGTCCTGATAGTTGAGATCTCTCTTGAGTCGAGCTGAAATTAAGGTAAGGCCGAATGATCCCGTGTAAATATTGTATTCCGAAAGAACTGAAGCGTCATTCACGAGGCCGGCGCGCCAGCCAGCCAGGGATTGGATTTGGTAAGAAATATATTAACGTCTACAAATTCAAATGGATTGCCTATATTTGCAACCAATTTTTCATTTGTGGAGAAATTCTAAATTCTTACAATATAAACGATAGATTGTCCTAAATGTTTTGTACACCCATTGTCTATCACTCATTCACCAGTTTGGTGCAATTAGGGATACTTTCCAGTTCCCACCTAGAGACCAAGCTAATTTGTTGTTTAAGAGATCCAAAATCCTCACTTGTGATTGGACAAAAGGCTAAAATTTGTGCAATCAGCCTCAAGGGGAATGACTTGACCTCTAAATGCAAAGTGTCCCTTATGACCTTATTTCTTTCACCTCAACTATTCTATCCTCAATGATAATCCTGTATTTGCTAAAAATTAGTTCTTTATTCTTGATCTAACCAAAACAAACCTACCCATACAAAATAGTGAAATTAGGTTGCCCTTTGAGTACTGATTTCTTGACATTTGACACTATAAAAATAATTATTGTTGTTGTACAAGAATGCACTATTTTTGAACTAATTATTGTTGCAATTGGGACTCATGAACCTCCATACATGTGTACAAATGAAAATATCTATAGAAGTATTTGGTGACTTTCAAGGCTTGAATAGTAACATTCTTGGAATAAAGCAACCTAATTAATTATAAAGGCAACCTAATTTCACTATTTTGTGTAGATGGTGTTGTCTCAACACTTAGGTTGCCTTACCTTAGAAGTTACATTATGACTCATTGCTTGTCGACATGGAGGCACATGCAATTCTCTAAACTCAGGCCAAAGATTGACAAACCAATGCACCAACAAGGCCATATTTGTTATATTGAGACTTTTCGCAGTCTCATTTTTATCCTCAACTCGAAGATAAACCGCTTTATCTCTTAACTAGTATGTTTTTATGAATAAGTAACAACACCAATTTTAGAATTTCATTATAGGATTACTATTTGAGCATTAATTATTTTGGGTTTCAATTACTATTTTTTTAAATGAATTTTCCAATCATTAGCATTTTGTCTCAAAATCTGCAAAAAGTCTCAATATAACGAATATGGCCTTCAACCTATGCAACACAGGTTCGTGCATTATTATAGTAGAATCTCTCTAAGTCGGCCCTCTATAAGTCAATAAACTCTGTAAGCCAATGGATTATACCAGGATTGTGCCGCATTACAAAGGTTACGACTACATCTGACCCTCAATAAGCCAATAACCTTCTATAAGTCAAAGTATCCGACTGGTCTCAGACCAATTTGAGTTAGAGAGGTTCTATTGTATATCGTTGTACAATAACATTTCATATTTCTACAATGTAGAATGCCGAGAAATTAGTGAGGGGTAACCTAATTTCACTATTCAGTGTAGGTTAACCCTTGAAAGGCCCTTGTAGTTTCTCTATACAACTTGTAGTTAGCATTATAACTCTTCAATTGTGATTTTATATATGAATTTTTATACATTGTTATTTATGTACTATCGTGATCAAAAAATTTCTTTGTATTGAAAAGTATTCAATCAATATTTTTCTGATCAAATACCACCGCTACATGGCCGCAAAGGACTTTCTACGGTTAAACGGAACCCTACCTGGCCTCCACCTGCTCACTACTACTGTAACTGTTCCGAACTCCTTTGGAATTACTGTGGCCCACAGTAGAAGCAGCAAACCACTGCACTCCCAGGATCGATCGGCTCATGCATTCCTGAAGGCTTCCACGATTTCCCGGCACGATTTTGTAGTTCTTCTAGACCAAACGAGCGTTGCCGGGTGCAGCTCAGTGCCCCAGTAAACTTAGTGGCTACTGGCTACTGCAAACTCTAGAGGTTGACCTCGGTTCCAGTAAGTTAGTGCGAATCCCGGAGTCCTGGGTCCGTCGTCCTCGATCGCAGATGCTGTGCACAGTAAGCTACAGCAGCTTATTACAGTACAGTACAACCACTCCTGTCGAGGAGCCTTGATTCAAGCCCACTGCATGCCTTAGCTTCCGTTCCGTTCCGTGGCAACCACAAGGAATCATCCGGCCACTCGATCGGTCAGCCAACATCCGGTCCTGTTTCTGGAACTGTTCGATCACCCGTTGCAATCAGTCCGGTCGTCGTCGTCCGCCACATTGAATTTCCACCTGAAAGCGAAAGCACCAAACGAGTCCAGCGTCGCCTTTTTGTACTTCAATTCTCCGCCCCAGCGCACTTTGTAGCTAGGGTTTGGTGGGAGTGAGCTTTGTGGATTGCAGTGCCACACTACTGGACTGAAGCCAGCTAGGGGAAGGAAGGAAGGAACCCGTGTTCATTGTCCCTGGCATGGAGGAGGAGGGGAGGAGGAGGAGGCCGGAGGAGGGCCGCTTTCTTTCGGGAGACACAAAAGAATGTACAGTACAGTACTGAACAGTGTTGGGTCAGCTGTCACGGACACGGACGGAGAAGGGGCCTGCAGGGAGTGTCAACAAAGTGCAGAACCTGCGCCAGTAACGTAGAATTGAGGGAGCCCCCCCACCCCACCCGCCGCTTTTTGCTACTGGGCCTACACTAAATAGTGAAAATTAGGTTGCCTTTACAATTAGGTTGTGTTACTCCAAGAAAGTTACTTTAGAAGCCATCAAAGTCAAGAATTATTCCTATAAATAGTTTCATTTGTGCACATTGAGGTTTGTGAGTCCCAACTACACCAATATCTAATCCAAAAAGTTGTGCATTCTTGTAGAGTAACAATAAATATTTATATACTGTGGAATATCAAGAAATTAGTGAGGGGCAAACTAATTTCACTATATAGTATAGTTAGTATTGTATCTACCTATAGTTATTTAGTTACTATTATTAGACTGGTCAAATTTTCATTGTTTTTTGTTTGTTGAGAAGTTGGCAAGTGGAGGGAGGTTTGAGTGCACCAAGGAACATAACATTTGGACACTCGATGCAAAAGTTAGGAAGGAGTCTCAGGCGAAGTCATCCATCCATCCATCCACCCGTAGCGTCCTTCTACAGTGGAGACGTTGATAGAGGTGTAGCCCGTGATACATTATTTTGTGAAGTGTAAAAGTACAAGTTCCTGATTGAACTTTTGTCACAGTTCCAAGGCCCACACTAAATTCCATTCTTCAAGGGCACACAAGCCGAATTGCGTCTAAAGTGGAAATCTCTGGCAGAAGACTACGCCTCTCTATCGTAAAAAATTTTAATCAAAAAGGCATTCAAAAACTGCACTCCCCTGGCTGTATTTTTGCACTCAATCCTACACATCTCTGCCTAGAGTCCCCAACTTATTCATGTGCCCTGCTTTCATTGTCTACGCAAGCCATCCAATGATGTACAACAGCAGCATGATCTCCACGTCACCAAAAAAAAATTAAACCTATGTCGCACTGTTCTCCCTCCGTAGGTTGAAAAAAACAATGCTGGGAGACCTGACAAAAAAGAATCCAAACCATTAACAAGCCGTTGGGAAGAGGTCAACTCGTAACTCAAACTAAAGATAGAAACATTACTTTTGAAAGAAGAATCATCAATAATAAATAATTTGGAACTTCTCTTTCCACAATATCTAACAACAGCAACAACTAATAAGCAGTCGTGTGGGGAAGATTTGAAAAGAAAAATTTAAGAATTTAAATTCTTGAAGAGTGAGAGAGACTAACCTTTGTGGAGATTAGTACTCGCCAGGACAGTCACTGGAAGCGTAGGATACAAAGGATCGATCTTGGTAGCCTCAATATCTTACAGCAATGTTGACGGGGAGTTCAAACCCAAACCTACTGTATTCCCTTAATTGAAATTTTATCACTATGATATCCCATTACTTGAAATTCTCCTACCTCATGAAAAAAAGCCTCTACCTGCTCACAGTCGGAGAAAGGCTGGAGTTATAAAACAGACATTAGTTGAAGGTAAGGTGATGACCACTACTGTACACGTGTAGCCCCCACAGTGATCTAAAGTAGCAACATCAGGGCAAGCTAGTCACAATTGTCTTGTTCATTCCCCCCAAATTCAGCTAAAACTGGGACATGGCCACTCTATTACCTCCTCCCCCTAAACCTACATCACTAAAAACTCCTTCCTGAAAGAGATGGATCGAATCAAACACACCCACAACTAGAATTATAAAAAAAAAACAGGTAGCAAGTTTCATCAAATTTGTTGATCATCCGTGCTTCTGAGGAATTTCATAACCCCACGAGTACCAAATGTGMGCAAATYTGCTGATRCTCCACCCTACAAAGAATTTCCATGACGCAAACATCCTAACTGAAACTCCCATCCATAGAAAGAATCGATAGAAATCAAGGGAGAATTCAGCAAGAGCTCCTCGAAGAAGGAAACGTCATTAGACTTGCAGAAACGCCATCAATTCACAGAAAAACGGTTGTGGTGGGACTTGAGATCACCCTTGCTCAGAATTGGTGTCATCGTCTTGAAGTTCCAGCTGCGCCCACATCAAGTTGGCTGTCGATTTGGGTCCCACAGCCTCGGGCGCGAGCTTGAGAACCTCCGTGAGCATGGACGTGACCTTGCGCATGGACGGCCGCCGACTCCGCGACGCGAGACACATGCTGACGATTTTGCAGAGCGCCACCAGGTCGTCGTGGTTGTAGGATTTCAAGGCGGGGTCGACCATGTACCACACCATCTTGGGGTCATTGAGATACTCGTTGGCCCAGTCCACGAGCGATCCCGTGAGCTCGCTGTGCGTGACGCGTCCGCTGATGACTTCCAGCAGCAGCACGCCGAAGCTGTACAAGTTGCTTTCGAAGTCCGGGCTGTGCCGATCCGCGCCCGGGTCGCTGTCGTCGTAGCCGGAGGGCGCCGCGCGCGGCGTGAGCCAGCTGCTGGGCCGGTTGTGGTGTCTGTCGCTCCTCGCCAGCGCCGTTTTGGACACGGCGAAATTCGCCACTTTCGCGGCGTAGTCATCGGTGAGGAARATGGCATGCGAGTCCAAGTTGAGGTGGCTCGCAGGCGGGACAAGCTCGTGGTGCATGTACGACAGGCCGAACGCCGAGCCCATGATGACGCGCATGCGCGTGGCCCAGTCCAGATGCTCGCTCTCCTTGTTGTGCAAGTGGTCGTAGAGCGTGCCGTTGCTGGCGTACTCGAAGACGAGGATGCGCGTRAACGGCTCCTCCTCGGAAGAGTAGCCCACGAGGTTCACCAAGTGGGGGTGCTTCATGCGCGCCAGCGCTTCCACCTTGCGACGAAACGAAAGCTCCTTCGGCGTGCTCCAGCTCTCCGCGGACACGCGCATGCTGGTGGCCGCGATCTCGGTCCCGTTCGAGAGCGTGCCTTTGTACACCACGTTGTCGGAGGAAGACCCGATGATGTTGCTGAAATCCTCGCAGGCAAGTTCGACTTCCTCCCGTTTCAGCAGCGGCGCGGTGGTGTCGAACACGCGCTGGAGCTGACCGCTCATCCCTTGCTTCCACGGACGCACCGCCGTGGAACGACGCTTGTGACGGAAATACGCGATGGCGGCGATGGAAATCAGAATYACTAGCATCAGCGCGGATCCAAAACCCGCCAGGTAGATCCAGTAATGCGGTTTGCTACCGCTGCTTGCTGATGCTGGTGGCAATCCTACAGGACTGGGCGTGGGTGAGGCCTCAACCTCTGCCATTACTCGCGATGTCTCGTGCAGTAAGCGACCCGACGCGGACGAYGCGAGAATACAAACCCCAACCACCACACCACCCACACGATTCATAGTCACACTTTTCATTGTGAGAATTCCTAAACCACTAATTCTTCGGTAACCCTGTTCGGCACTTCTTTCCCCGCGACTTCACTTCCTTCGCCTCTTCAACTCTTCCCACGACCTCCCCTGCTTTCCACACTCCATACCCTAAGATCACCATAGCTGGCCTTGCATCGACACACCAATTTCCACAGCTTGTCTCACRACGCCGCGCCTTGGGTCCTCAAATCCTACCACCACCACTCACTCGACGAGAATTTCACTGTCCTCGTCCACTACTCCCTCTCTACTATCACCCCTCTCCCTCTCCCCTCAAGAAAGACTACCACCTGGTCGACGCCGCACTACGACACGACCTGCACACACTCATCATGAAACCCCAGTTTTCCAACTTTCAATCTCCACAACATGACAGAAGCTTACAGAGCGAGCACGCACACGTCCGCAACAATCCGCGAAACCCTTACCACGAATCCATCAAACTCTCATACCCAAAGCAACCCAAGCCCATTCTCCATCCTGCACCCCTTCCCGAATCCGTTCAAGATCTTCGCCGAGCCCCCTCCGAAAGAATCTCCCCCGCCCGGCCACCCATCGTCCCCACCCCAACGTCGTTGCCACTCCTCGCGAGGGCTCCCATGGCAGGGAGGAGGGATGGGGAGCTGGAGGGGGGAGTGCAACTCTTCGGTGGAGATCCCAGAAGAAGCAGAATCGCAACGACGCAAAACGACGACGCAAAAGTCCGCAAAAGTTCGCAAACTACACAACCAACGAAACCACTCTCCTGCAACCCAGCAATGAGGAGCTTGCAAACTGCCGTTGCGAGCTATGGAAGGCGTAGCTATGGAAGGCGGGCGGGGCGGGCGGGCGAGCGAGCGGGGCTCGAGACTCGAAACAAAAGGGAATCCGCTGGGGAGCAAGCAAGCAAGATGACGCCAGGGAAGACTCGGCCAAAGCGGGGGGCTTGGGGGGGAGCTTCGAGGAACGTTCGGGGTGACTCCACGAACTGACTTACGACCCTAGCTTCTTACTACTTACTATCGTGCCTCCTGACTGATCGAAGTAGTAAGTTTCAAGTTACTAAAGAGTGAGTGAGTGAGTGATGAGTGCCTGAGTTCAGTTTGTTTGTTTCAGTGTCAGGCTCTTTGCTTTTTTACTTTTTACTTTTCACTTTGGTTGGGGGCGGGTAAAAAGTTTTGTTACTTTTGGCTTCCTTTCACCTTACCTTTCCGTCGTTTATGGAGGGCTGTACAGTGCACGGCATGGCCATTGCGGTTTTGGACAACAAAATCATTTGAAAAAATAGGAACAGAAAGGGGGGACAGACTAACAGTAGGGGCTTTATTCCTTGGGGATGGAAAGTCAAAATGATGGAAAATCGAATTTCCCAAGGGGATCATCTGCAACGTTGCGCGCTAAATTTTACAGCCAATAAGGTGAGAATCAAACAAGAACATTGTGAGTGTGAACCGTCCTAGGTCAACAACAATATTAGTTTATTGATAGCGGATAGCTGGGAAATTAAACTAAGAAAACATTGAATTAATGACATCCAAGTAAAATTAAAAATTAAATTAAATAGGAAAAAAAACTCAAAAATAAATTAGTTTTTTTAACCCCTAAAGTCCCATTGTCCCCTTGGGGGACAAATTGGATTTCGGGTAGGTTCATGTGACCTTGATTTTTTATGAAAATTTTTAAAACTTTCTCATAAGATAGAAAAACTAATTAGCTATGTGGAAATATAATTTTTATTTCAATTGGTGCCCAATAGAAAAAGTTATATCACAAAAAATCTAGAACTGCACGCGGCGGGCAGCGAAAAAAAATTGCAAAAATTCAAAATTAGATTTTTAAATATTTTTTTTCTGAAACGGTATATTTTTGCCTATGTGTGAAGCTTTGATTCATTCTATTTGGATTAGTGATATAAAAATTATGAACAATCTTGATTTTTGGGTAGTTTGAGCATTTTCTCAAAAAAAAAACCTTATAGGATTCATTTTTGAATGCAATTTTCATAATTTTTCAAAAATAATTGTTGGAAAAGGTGAATTTTACTTTCTAGAACAATCTCACCATTGGGATTCTTGTGTTTCAATGCCATCTTAGAGCTATTAACCATTTAGTTTTTCTTTCAATCTTGGACCTACTTCTACTTAACAATTTTTTAAAGAATGAAAATCAAGTGTGTTTTTTTTTTTTTTAATTTCTAGACTTTCAACTCAATTTTTCAACATAAAAAAATTTAAATTCAAAGTTTGTAGTACAATTTTTTTGACAAATGGCGTGCAAAGTCATCTAAAATTGCAAGCTAGTGTTCAAAAAGCTTTCTTATTCAACTTTGAATTCTAAGACAAGTGAAGTACAAGATTTCATGGTTAGATTTTAATAAAAATTATTTTTTTGTTTTCTTGGATGAATGCAGCAAAAATGGAAGTTTTTAGTGTTTTTTGACATAAAAATGGTCTTGGAACTTTAGGGGTTAATTAATCTTCCATCCAAACAATTGTACAAGAAGGTAGGGCCCAACTACTTAGAAACCCCTCCAGCCAAACCTTAACTCCTAAAGGACCAACATGCATTTTTTGGCACGATAGAAATTTTGGGCAGGTAGTTGTAACTAGATATTTGCATATTTTGGGCTAAAATTTCAATATGAAATGAGGACGAGGAATATCTTTCATATGCAAAAAATTTCATTACATTTGGAAATATGAGTCAAAAGCTATTGCATGATATGTTGTTTCTTTCTCAACTTGGGCAATCCAGGCAGATGGAGAAAAAAATTCAAAAATAATAATTTGAAATTGGTTTTCTATATTTATATATACATGGAAATCTTTGAATCATTCCATTTTGATCAACGAGTCAAAAGTTACAAGGAGTTTTAATTTTGCGGATAATTATGGAATCTCTACTCTAAAGTAAACTTTGAAATCATTTATTTTACTCAATTCACAATATTTTTTGAAAAATATAAAATCATAAGTTATAGATTATTTATCACAACATTTCAACCATTGGGATTGGCATTTTTTTTATTGCGTAACAAAAATTCTCAACAATTTAGTGTTTAGAATCAATTTCTACCTCTTTCTACTTATAATTTTTTTTATATGTTGTACAATTCCTAATGATTTGAAATTTTTCAAGCATGTAGCCAAATTGCCTTGAAGAATGAATTCAAAGAAGCACCTCCATTTTGGACATTTTTTCATACAGATGTGAACTTGTAAAGTGAAGTTGCCTGGTTTTGCTGATAAAAGGGAGTTTGTTACTTCAAATGCTCATATCTTGCAATCTATACGGTGGAAAACTTTGAATTTTGTTTTACAAATTCTAAAACTAGTTTAATACAAGATCCTACTGGTACATGTGTCTAAAAATAATTATTTTCTAAAATTTGTTGCTTGTCCTAGAAATGGCAATTTTGGAGCGTTTTTTTGGGTAAAAACATAGTCACAGTCTTTTAGGGGTTAACCACATTATGCAGTGTGGATGCGGTTGTAGACAGGATTTGGAAACCAAGGTTCAAAAACTATAGTTGAGGCCATAGACTATATCAAAAGGACAAAGCGAATAAAATCAATACCTTAAATTAGGTTGCTTGTTTGTTTTGTTAAAATCAAATTTCTCGACTATGCACCCCCCCTTCTTGTCACATTTTCAATAGTGTTGGTCAACTCTTTCTGAAGAGGGGTACATAGGCTTTGTTTTATGGTGTTTGGACTTGTAGTGTGAAATTTATGCAATTCCAAATTTTTTATGAAATTGAAAAACTGAAATACTATTTTTATGTTTTGTTTTGTTTGTTTTTTATTATGGCACAGGGCACAATAGTCTATACTTTAAATTAGGATGTTTGGTTTACTTGGTTTGTTTGTTATAGTGAGATGTCCTAAACTATGAGCCCTTGATGGTGTTCTTGATACATCCGAAAAAACTTAGTGAGGAGGGTTGCACAAACTTTCTTTCGTAGCATTTCAACTCACCACAAGAAAGATAATGAATTTGGAAGTTTCTATGAGTTGAAAAATAGAAAAATTATTTTCATTTTTATTTTTATTGTGGCAACATAACATGGCACATCAATAGTAGTAACAGAATTTTTTGTGTTGGCATCAATGAACAAAGAGACTTTGCAAATACACAAACACACCAAGTTTTCGTTTATTTTATTTTTTTCTAAAGACAATGTGAATGACCAAAGCTTTATTATTCAATGTAAGTAAATCTATGTTGAAATGAAATAAATATCATCAACGTAACGAGAATAACAAGAACAATAATATTATTATTGTGGTCCTAATTCCATCTTAAATGGACAATTGGTTGGAAAATTAGGTTAATTCAAGCACCCATGTCTCAAGGGATTAGCAGTAAGTGATTTTCTTGTTGCCTCTGGAAGAAGTACAAGGGATCTACATTTAATACACATTAATGTTGTTCTAATTATCAAATTTTTGTATTTTATATTGGAAGTATAAAAATATTTTAGATTTTTTTTTATAATTTTATAAAATTTCATGTTAATTAATCATAAACTTTAAAGTGCTAGAAATATGTATATTCATATTAGACCTTAAAATTCTTATGAATAGCCCTGGAGTATCCTGATTCATCTCCAAAATTGACATCTTGAGAAAAATCATTATAAAGTGCTATTTGGAAGTATAATTTGGAATTGATATACAAATAAAAGTTGTAGACTGAGAATTGTAGATTCAAACCGTATGGTCAAATTCACCAATGCTATCACCAATGTTTTTTTATAAATTTTGAAAGGGGAATTTCAAAACTCCTTCAAAATTCAGTTAACGCAAAGTATTATCATTTTGGAGTAGAATTTTTTGGAATGGATTTGAAATGAGGTTCTTTTGACATGGTGATTTTTTGAAATTATTGTGTTCATACAATCTATGACCTCATTTTGGCAAATCCACTTTTGAACTAAAGTCAATGCAATTTGGGCTTGGTCAACCACTTGACATACTTGCACATTGGTAATTTTAGAAAAATATATGTACTATAGGAACACCAAATCCAACCCTTAGATAAAACAACAACTTGATATACTATCCTCACAAATTAGAAAAACTTTCATCCGAGCAGTTAGGAAGATGAAATTGCAATTTCAATCTATTCGTTCTCCAGTTTTTGGACATCAGCGCGCTCTAGCGATAGAGGTTGTACATGGTAGACAAGAATCTATAGGTGTCCATTGTAGAAACAAATGACAATTAGATGTGATTGTGTTACTTTCACATCCATATTTTAAAAACACTTCAACTTCTTGTTTATAACCTTTACACATCATATGGATTCCATTAGTGAACTTATTTTGCTAACTTTTGCAGATCTATCATGCGGTGATTAAATGCAACATGATAATTTCTATTTGTGCTATTTTCATCTATGTTGACTAATCCATTGGAGGTTCATAATGTAAACAATGTGGTGATTCCATTGGTGCCTCACCTTTGATCAAAGTGGAAAAAAATATTGCCCAAAAAACTGTGGAAATTCTTGAACCTTTGTCACTCATGTCTGGACTAGGTGTCTTTCTAGGTATCTATTTAAAAAATTCACAATGTTGATATCTCATGTGTAGTCAATTGACTAACCACGAATGTAATTTTGGATAAAGCGTATTAACAGTAAAAGAAAAACGTGTCCGTCACAACCGGCTAAAATACGACTATATGTCCTATACAACTGTTCTGCAACTATAACCCTCTCTATTTGCACCAAATCTAAAGACATTAATTTACGTCATTGTTTTGCACCACCATTGCATTATTTTAGTTGTAAAGTAGTCTTAGGATTATGAGAGTTGTAATAGAGTTCAAAATTAATATGAATGTGAGCTATTCACCATCCATAATTCACCACAATTGTCGATGTGGATAAGTCCGCGCTCTATGAAATCCGTTGTATCCATGTGTAGTTGCAAAAACAACAACCAGGAAACCAATAGAATGCAACTGCAACTATAAAATGACAAATGGTCATTTTTTAGTCGCATTCTAGTCATTTCCTAGTCATTTCTTGGTTGCATCCCAGTTGTTTTCTGGTTGCATCCTAATCATTCCCAATCAAAACATAATTGTTTCCAAGTTGTTTTTGAAGTTATTTCTTGATCATCCTATTGTATATCAATTGCCCCATATCAATTGTCAAGTGTACCATTAAAATGAACATATAAGACATGTAAGTTGTTTTACTCTTGTGTAATGAATTCTTTTTAGAAAATTCAATGACTTCTACAATCTGTAGATTTCTACATTTAATTTGAAGATTTTTACATTTTGTAGGTTTCTACAATTTGTAGATTTTTACAATGTATAGGATCTGAAAAGTTTAAAATCTAAAATCATTAAAATTAGAATCTCAAAATCTACAAGTCGCATATAAGTTACAGACAAGTTGTAATGTTGCAATGAAGTTACAGATGAGTGGCAAACAAATTATAAATAAGTTGAAGTCAAGTCACAAATGAGTCGCAAAGAATTTTATAGATAAATTGCAATGGAGGCATAGATAAGTCGCAATGAAGTTATAGATGAGTTGCAATGGGGTCACAAATAAGTTGCAATGACATTACAGATGAGTTGCAATGGGGTTACAGATAAGTTGCAATGAAGTTACAAATGAGTTTTAAATGAGTTGCAAATAAGTCACACATTAGTTATCAGCAAGTGGCCAACAAGTTGCAGAACTCATCAATTGAGTTGATTGTGGCTGCAAATACCACATAAGCAACCACATCAGTAAAGCTAGTAGACAAAGTTCAAAGTATGCTATTGGACGAGAAACAACCCCATTTCGCTATGCAACTAGAACTTGACATGCTACTTGTCCACAGTGTCTACAAATCTCTAGATTATCACCAATTGTAAACGTCAGATGCAACCCGAAAACCAATTGTTTTTTGTAGTAGCAGAATCCTTCATTTTCTTCTGGTGTAAGTTTAGATTTTATATCAAATTACATTAAATGTASTAGAATATAAGTTTTATAAATATTTGAAGGGGCTATTAACACCTTTCATTTGCTTTGGTCATGATGTCAGACCCTCCCTATATYCAAGAACAAGATGCTCTATAATAGCCAATTCAATATGAAAAATTAGGAGCTGAAATCAGTATAGAAAATAAATTAACATTACTAGTAGTTATCYTTCATTCTTGAGGGTTGATGCATGTTAAGTTAGTATTTCCTACAACTATTTTGGTTATTGCATAAATTTAGATTGTAATTAAAACTATTTCTATTATTAACTGGTTTTGATCATGGAAATTAAAATCAATGTATTACTTAACATGAATCATAGAAGACGCTTTAAAGAAAGTTGAAAAATATGTGATTTGAAAGAAAGAACAATGTTTTAAATTAGAAATATAAATTAGAAATTTTTATTATTGGTTATGATATTCAGAATTTCACAATTTTTTGTCCAATTATCAGGAGTTTTAATTAAAATATATAATCATTTTTCATACGTTTGTTACAATGAAAATAAAATAAAATAGAATATAGGTTTTTTGTTTTCAGTGAAAATGAATTTATATTCTAATCTTAAAAATTATATGTAATATAATTATTTAATTATGAAGGAATTAGTCTTTGTATGTAACCATGGGACTYAGTTTAGGTTGGTTTCCAATTTTTTCAAGGGCAAAAATATTTTACTTGAAGATAAAAATGCATATTCAATTATCCCTCCAACGGTTACAATTCAGAAAGAATTGATACAACGTATCAAAATGTTGGCTTTTTGTTCAATCTAGAGCAAATTCTAGAAGCTCAAGAAATTCCAGGGTCATTTTGGGGTTAAAGGATGAGGCACACATTTTTTGTCCTTTGAATGACAAAAACTCATCTGGTGAGTGAATACTTGCTAATTTTCATCCAATCTTTTTGTGAAAGTGACCACACATATGTCAATCATGATGGAAAGTCAAATTTAGTGTCTCTAATTGCTTTCATATTTTTAGGTAGCCCTAATTCTATGAAGATAGTAAAGATTTTCAAGTAAAAGTGATTTGTGCCACACAGTCCTTTTCACAATGTTTGAATGGGTAGCATCACCTATTGGTTTGTACAATTTTTCCAAAGCTAAACATGTGCGTGAACAATGTTTTTCCCCTCGGTCAAGCACTACATTTTGCACCCGTCCTTTCCCTACAATGATAGGTCCGTCCTTTAAGGGCTAATTCATTTTTTAATATTTTATTGATAAATATATAATTCCAAAATATTGCAAAAGCATTAGGTCATCAAAACTGATTTTATAGCTCTTATTTCCTTTCTCAAATCTTTTGTTTGGCTGAAGGTTAATCTAAAATTAAAATATTTTGGATTGTACATTAATAGAGAAATTTGTTCAGTATATTGAATTCTTAAGAAAATAGTGAACAATGATCATTGAAGAAAAACTTATGGATTCAATGGTGGCCAATTTCATATTGATTTTCGCCACTTTCTCAAAAAAAGAAAGTCATGTGTCTTTTGGTATTTGTCAAATTACACATGATTTGAAGTAACAATGAAGATAAATATAAATGTAAAATAAATTTTAGATGAATTTTCTTAGTTACTATTGTGTTTTGCCCCCCCCCCCTTTTAAATACTTGTACGTAAAGCTCAACTAAACTCTTTATTTCTATTTACCATTTTACCTCGTAGGGGTAATCCAAATTTCCAAAATTGTGAAGATGTATTATAAAATGCAAATTAAAAGAATAATTTGAATGACAACTTTCAATCAATAACCCTAAATATAATCCATGGATCATATCCACATGGTTAAATCAACTATTACATTCTCTAGTATATATTTCAATCAAATTTAAAGTCTAAACTTGAACATTCTTTTAAAATTGATTATCCTCTAAATGCCCAAGGCCTATTTTCAGCTTCTAGAAATTTGCTCCAAGTTGACCAAAAATTCAACATTTTGATAAATTGTATCAAGTTTTTTGAATTGTAACTATACAAATTTAAATTAGACATGTTAGAGATTACATTGGAAAATAAAACATAACAATATCACTTATGAGTTGAAAGATTATAATGTTTAATCAAGAGAGTGTCAAAACTACAAAAAAATTCAATCCACTTTTAGAATGTTGAGTCTAAAAAGTTGGCCAATCAAAATATATGAGGTTATAGGGCCCAACATATACAACCCCAATCAACTTATAGCTTCTCAAAATCTACTCTACATTTTTCTTAAATGAATTTCTGATGCGATTTTGTCTCCAAGTTCTAGTGTATTTGAGGTTCATTTCCAAGAGCCCTCAACACTAGGAAAAGTCAAGATTACACAAGGTCCCCTTGCACAAAATCTTGAGTACAAAAATCATAGTCATTTATTTTCCAGATCAGATTTTTGATGCTAAAGCTAGACCTAAACCCTGGAACAATGCCGAGGACGTTTTGCGTTCGATGAATGCAAAGAATCTTTCCTTGTAGGACAGAAATGCAATCATTCATCCTCGGTATTAGGGGTGGAAAGGGGAGATCTTCTACAATACTTTTACTTCCAATGAATATATTTAGCTTTTTCAAAGTAGATGATGTCACACGGTATCAAAATGCATGATTTCCATGGCCACCGGTCCGTCCTTCAAGGGTTAACATGCATCTATTAAAAGTACAAAGTAGTAAAAAGAGCAACTTAGTTAGGTTTTCTTCAACTTCAAAGTTTTGTTGACACCACATTTTGGTGCCTTTGGGCATTTAGGGGTTAGGGTTAAATGCTAAGCTTAGGGTGCGATGTTGGAACTTCACTTATTATACAGTAGCTGGGGCAGAGTATCCACGTGTCATCTGGTGATTGGCAGTAAGGAGTTATTATCTGTGGTACTGTATTGAAGCTAGAACTAATAAGTTAATAGGAAATCTGCAGCCACTCAGGGAGGTGTAAGTCAGTAAGTTACCTTACAGGGCATTATTAAGTACAAATCATATAATTAGAGGTGGTGTAAGAAGCCAGTCATGATAACAGCCGGGAAAYCATGCAGCTAATGCGCGGTCAGGAGTCTAGCTACACAGTGGGAACTGGGAACTGGGAACCGAACTCCGTCTCTGCTTTTCATTATTGGGTTGAGGACCGGGGCCCAGTGCTGGACTTCAGGCCCACGTTCAGGATCTCTATCCGGGTTTCAAGGATTTAGGGCGGGAAATTCGCGATGGTGGAGGTTGGCGCCAAGAGATTGATGGGGAAGGGGACTTTTAAAGCGCCCTTTGAGTGAGTGCAGAGCTGACAATTCAATGAGGTCCTCGGACTGGAGGGGCCAGGGTGAACTGACCCCCTTGCTCCGTCCCTTGGGAAAACGCTGAATTTTTTTATTTTCCACTCATGATAGAATTTTGCAAATTTTTCCAATTTTGAATTCATGTTTGCAATTAGAGGCCCCAAATTAGGTAAGAGAGGTGTACAAGGTAAATTAATCAAGCGCAAAATGGGGGGTACTTGCACCCCTAGAATGTCTTGGATGGGCCAAGGTGAATGGACCCCTTTATTGCCCTAGTAGAAGGTAAATGTAAAAATTGCCCCCTATTTTGTGCCACTTCAATTTTGCATTACTACATGTATCAGGGCTAATTTGGGGCCTTTGATTGCTATTATGAATTCAAAATTTGCAAATTTTATCATATGCGGCAAATTAAAAAAAATCCGGTGTTTTCTCTAAGGATAAAAAAAAAGGGGCACTAAGAGGGTCAGTTTGCTCTAGCCGTCTTGGAGGGGCCAAGCAGGGGGGGCTAGTTCACTTTGACCCTCGGAGAAAGGTCGCCCACACTTGTATTTGAAAATCTTTCTTAACCCTTAAATGATGGATTGGTGCCCGTAGGAATCACTACTCTAGAAAAAATATGAAAGCACTAATTGGAAGTCAAAGTATTGTAGAAAATCTCTCCTCTTCCTACAAAATTCAAATGATGAGTAGTTACACTCCTATACATAAAGATGCTCTATCATGCATTGGACAAAAAACTTCCACCTTGATGTTTAACCCTTAAAGGACGGACTGGTGGCCGTGGAAATCATGCATTTTTGACACCGCATGACATCATCTACTTTGAAAAGCCAAATGTTCTCATTGGAAGTCAAAGTACTAGAAAATATCTTCTCTTTCCACTCCTAATACCGAGGATGAAAAGTTGCCACTCTGTCCTAAACGGTTTGATTCTCTGTCATCCGGAGGACACAAAACGTTGTCCGCGGCGTTCAAGGGTTAAAGGTTAAATGAGCATCGTGTAGCTTGTTCAAATGAACAATCAATGATGAAATTCTGCCTTGGTCAAAGGCCATGGGCAAACTCCAAGCCAAAATTTTAAACGTTTCTAATAAGCTTTTTTTTTATGCAAAATCTATAAGTTCAAACTATGATTCAAAACTAAAGACTTGGATTGATAGATGCATCTTGAGAAGACAAAGAGAATGATACCAAGGACATTTACATGTAGTTGAATATTGAAGGGGTTTTCTTGAAGAAATTCTGTAAGCCGATTTTTAATTTTTGGAAAGCTTTGGAATTAGTTAGAATGAATTTTTGAAGTTGAAATGTAATGGTCACCAAAAATGTCTAGCTTCTAAAATGTACAATTTTGTACATTATTGATGCAATGAGAAAGAAAAAAATACTTATGCGTTAGAGGGCACTTTTAGAGCCCAAACGCTTCATGCACTTTCTACCTTAGTTGGTCGTAAGACAATCATTGTTCAATCCTATGCAACATCAATATTTTAGGGTTTAGCCTAATTGTTTATGCATCTATTATGCACATAATTAACCTACCTATACATGCAATGTTTTAATTGCTAAAGTGCAACTTTAGTTGGTCATTAAACAACCTATTGATAGTGTGGGTAGGGTCCTACAAAATTGATTTTGACCAAATCGTTTTGAAATTTTGATACAAGGTGTGAATATGTCCCCCTTTGCTTGGAATATAACCTCAAACAACACAATGGGCAAATTTAGAACTCATGTGCAAAACTCATGTTCTTCTACTTCTAAACTTTGATAAGTATATGAATTTTTTTGAAACTTTCTCATAAGATATAAAAACTGATTAGCTTTGTGGGAATATAATTTTTATTTCAATTGGTGCCCGGAAGCAAAAGTTATACCAAAAAAACCCTAGAACTGAACTCGGCGGGCAGCAAAAAATATTTAAATTAAATTTTTTCTTTTATGAAATGATATATTTTTGTCTACATGTGAAGCTTTGATTCATTCTATTTGGACTAGTAATGAGAAAGTTATGGACAATCTTGTTTTTCAGGTAATCTAAGGATCTTCTTGGAAAAAAAACTTATAGGGTTCATTTCTGAATGCAATTTACACAATTTTAAAAAAAATTGTTGGACAAGGTGAAATTTACTTTCTAGAACAATCTCATCATTGGGATTCTTGTGTTTTAATCCTATCTTAGAGCTATTAACCATTTAGTTTTTCTTTCAATCTTGGACCTACTTCTACTTAACAATCTTTTGAAGAATGAAAATCAAGTGTGTGTGTTTTTTAAATTTTTTTTCTAAACTTTCAACTCAATTCTTCAACATAAAAAACTTTAAATTCAAAGCCTGTAGTACAATTTTTTTGACAAATGGCGTGTGAAGTCATTTGAAATTGCAGGCTAGTGTTCAAAAAAGCTTTCTTTTTCAACTTTGAATGCTAATATCTTCCAATCTATACGGTAAAACTTCATGAAACTTTTACCACAAGATCTAAGACAAGGAAAGTACAAGATCCTATGGTTAGATTTTAGGAAAAATTATTTTTTTGATTTCTTGGATGAATGCAACAAAGATGACAGTTTTTAGTGTTTTTTGACAGAAAAATGACCTTGGGACTTTCGGGGTTAAGCAACATGATTTATATTGGAGGCATATTGAATAATGTCGAATGAAGATGATAATTTGCTCACGCTATGAGTTTTTTTTAATATATATATTATTTATTTATTTATTTATTATTTATTTTATTTTATTTTTGTTATGTAAACAACAAAATATAGACTCACGCAACCAAATAGTTTAAAAAAATTTTATACTTGATCCTCATTTTGGACTCTGTACTCAATGTGATCTAGTCAAGTGTTTTTTTTTTTCCAATGACATAAACATTTGCTCCCACAAATGCACAAAATTGCATACACAAATCAATGGATTTTTTTATATACAACAAACATCAACATGGCATTTTCAAAAAGGTATCAAGAGAGAAATAGGAAATTACAAAATTACTCCTTKTAGCATGAGTTAAAGTCATGGGTATTGCCCCATTCTTTGGGTACACAGTTAAACGGGGTTATCTGGAAGGCTTGAACATGAGGCAGGAGACTTCTATTGGAATGCAAGAACTTATCAACCAGGGCTTCTCTAGTCAGCAAAGGGCCCTAACTTTCGAGCTAATGTGGCATAAGGGGCGCCCCAAGAAGCAGGCAATGTTGCTATGGCAGATCCTCAACAAAGGAATCGTTAAAATCAGGTGAAGCCCATTCGGGCACTTCCGTAGCACTTTTATTTTGGCAGAATCTGCCGCAACGGCCGATTCTGTCATGAATGGGCCGATTCTGCCTTGTGCGCTGTCATAGGGCTTGCCCTCCGGGCTCGCCTCATGACCGCTTACAAGGCAGAATCGGCCATGCCCAGCCCTTTCTCTAGTACGTGACTGGTGACTAGTTATCCTGGAGAGTGAAGCAAGCGGAGCACAGATGCCCAAGCTACGGACACCACTTCGAAACAGCCCAACATTTGTTTTGGGAATGCAAATTCACCAACAAATTATGGCAGAAGTTCAATGAATTTGGAGTGGTATTTAGTGTGTCTAGGATTAGGAGTTTTCAGGAATGTGTTCTAGGCAGGATTAGCTTCACAAGAGTGCCCAAGGTGAAGAAGTATGTGTATGCTTTTCAGCCTTGGGACCTATTTAGAACTTTCATTATGTGGCACCTTTTGGTGGAAAGATGCAATGCTAAGTATAACACCCAGGAGTTTAGCACCAGTAGGGTGATGAAAGCTGCATGGGATTCTACTGTTCACACGGATATGGTTATCAGATTAGATTTCAGGGCTCGAATTAAAAACAAGGAACATTTAGAGATTGTTCAAAGCGAATTTAACTAGCTTTGGTCCCCTATCTTTGGGCACCCGGGAGTTTGACGTGACATTCTTCCGACCACAGTGGATTGCTAATGTGACAAAGTTCCCAAACTTCTTACAATCCGAAAACTCACACTTCCAAAGTCCTCAAAAATTCTCTAATGGTTTGATTTGGGATARTATCCCTAGGAATGTGCCCTCACCATGTTCAAAGTTGATGGATCGATGATAAGCTAGGTAATCATCTGATTGGTTGTTTCTTCAATGCTATGAATATTCCTTTGGCTAGAGAAATAGTTTATGACAAGCATTCTATTATGCAAACCACCCCATGCACCTTTGTAAATAGATACCACTCATTTTTTGTAATGGCATGTTTTGTTATCATGAGTGACAATTGTTAGTTTAGAGGTGTTGRATATATTCAAATTCACTATATTCCACCTTTATGAGCAACAATACCAAATTACAATCCTAAACAATGCCATATAATGTGCATCATAGTCTACTTTTCGCCTACTACTCTAGTTTAAATGTAATCTATTGTATTTGTGACACAGATTTTGATGTGTACCCTTGAAGTGGTGATCACAGGAAGAATTTTTTTTTTTTATGTCCGGCCTTGACATCAGCATGTCCATGCATGAACATCACATGTCCTAATGGATGTCTTCATGTCGCATTCTGCATTCCTATATCTGGAAGGGATTTCGGTGGATGTCTAAGGCAAATTGGACAAATTCTAGTACAGAAACTAGTTGGTGTTGTTGTAGACGTTCACTTTTGTGGAGACACAACAACAGACATGCTGATGTTCAAATGGTCATCTGAAGAAACGTTATTTTTCATGTTAGCATCTGGATTCATTTTGAACTTGGTTAATTTTGCCAATATTATTTCAGTTTTTAATATTAGTGTTGCCCGCAATTAAAAAATTAGTCGGGCAGCCGTTTTGGGGTAAGCAATGGAAAAAAATGATGACGTGTCAATTGAAGTGGCACATGTGCCCAATTGTGACGACGTGGCAGACCAAAAAATGCTGACTTGTCAAGATCACGCACTTGTTCAATTTCAAGACTTCACTCACTGCGTGTCTTTTCTTAGATGTCTTTGGCAACATGAAAATGTCACATTAGACATCTATTGAGACAATATCTAGTTCATGACGACGTCTAAAAGGAGTGTTTTCTTCTTAGGAAAACGTTGTTAGCAATAACGGCTCGTCCGCGTTGACTTGTGTGAAACAAGGGGATGGAGGTGATGATGTGCACAAGACCCTTGAAGCATTGTGAATGACATTGAATGGGGTGGTGGACTCTTCATTGTTTTGCACATGGGAACTCCTATTATTCTTCATTGATTTTATTGGATGTATTTTCCATTGCATCCCAAACTTATTTTTGGATGTCAAACTATTGATTTTTTTTAATTCTATGTTTTTTAATACAATTTATTGGAATTTGTAAACTTTCTTGAAAAAATTGGAAATAGTTCATTCCTCTAAGGTCATATCACACATGTATATCAAATTTTTTTTTTTTATTATTTTTCCTTCAATAAAGGTGCTTTCATATGTGCAAATTTTTTTCTCCTTTTTCACACCTATTCTTTTGGGAGAAAACATAGGTGGGTGTGAAATTCTTGATTTTTTTTCTCATCTTCAAATTTTAAAAAATAAAATAATAATAATAATAATAATAATAATAATAATAAATTGTAATTGATGTAAGAATTTAAAGTTATGGCATGCCGTGTCAACATAATCAGACATTGTTTAAGAATTTTAGCATTGTTTTTTAAATCTTAATTGAGACATCAATCGAAACATAAATTGAAACGTCAACCACAACATGCAAATGCTTTTTGCAATGTCTACCAAGACATTCAGATTGAGAGGATCTAAATGCTAATGGATCAGGTATATCCCATATGGTTTGTGTTTCCACCTACCACCCTACTTGTTATATAAATATCAGATGGTTTCCCATATAAATATACTTACAATTGATAAGCGGGCTTATATGCCAATTATCATATACAAAGTATGATGTGTTGTATATTATGTATTTTATACGGTGTATTTTGTATGGTGTGGTGTATATAATGTATGGTATATAGTGCATGATATATAATGTATGGTATACAATGTATGCCATAATTTGTATGATCTATTTTAAATGGTATACAATGTTTGGCATACTCTGTATGATGTATTTTGAATGGTATACAAATCTTGCTTGTTGTTTATGACATGTTTCCGTCCAAATTGATGTCTCTAAAAACACGAAGACGTCAAAATAAACGTTAATAAAAATGGCCATCCAGAGTAGAAATCCATATGAAGCGTTCCATGTGGCAGCTGACGTGGACGCACCACGTAAGAATTTTGGGGGGTCCACGTCAAGTTTTTGGAGGTCCACGTCAGCGGACACATCAGAGGCCACATCATCAAAAGGAATGGATGAAAAGTTTTCCTATGTGGCTGCCCGCACCTACGTGGCGCTCAAATTCTAGCCACATGGCACAATTTGAGAGCCCCGTTGACCGATGTTTTTTTGGATGTTTAGACTACTACATGTTGATGTTTTCATGTCATTCTTGATGTTTGCTGGACATCAGGTCCAGCATGATCTACTTGGACGTCCACGTTGACATTAGTGGACATCATCTTGGATGTCTGCATGTCCAAATCCGGCAATCCGGCAACTGCGTGTTTTCTTCTAGTGGGTGGAAATAAATTTCTTTTACACATAAGAAAGTGAGAAACTGAGAAAGTGAACTATACCTGTTAAAAAATCTATATTTTCACTCAAATATGGATTTGTTATGAATTTTTGAATTTTGCTACCCAAATAGAATACTATGAATCACTAAATCACCCCCTAACCAACAGAAAGTACACTTGTCATGGTCATCTTACACATCTAAAGTAATCACAATATTATTCCAAAACTTCCATAATATTTAGACCCTACTACTAGTACTAAGTCACTTCTAACATACTACATGTATACCCTAGTGATGCCACTTCTGCATCCCAACAATGTCAAAGAGCTCATGTATTCAAAAAAGGCACATCTCACCTTCTTGTAGGATCACAATGAGACATTTTATAGAGTGCCACAAATAGTCACATGGCATGAACTGGGTGAGTTACCATAGTTAAAAACCTATATGATACAAAATAACAATTTGTCACCACACAACTTGCATTGACAAATTTTGACTTTTAGAGTCTCTTACAAGTTTACAACATATAATATTCCGTATGCTAACACTCACTGTTAAAGTTAATAGCCCTCCAAATATAAACCTTTTCATAGGAAATGAAAGAATATATCACTTAATATTCCAAAGACAATATTGCTCTATTTTATGTGAATGCACACTCTTTTGGATGAATAATTTGAGTTTTATTCTTATTTTTTTTTGGTGTTTTCATCTATTTCTACACATAGATATAAACAACTGCACCACTCCAAGAAATATCACTCTAAGAAATACCACTTTTTGCGTTGCCTACAATTAATGAAAATAAAATCCCTTAGAGACGGAATAGTCCCTATCTGATTACCAAACGTGAAGATCATATTATGCAGAGAGGTGCCCAAATTGAAAGTCCATGTCACCTTGCACCAATCTCTAGGTGCCATTTAACACTTTTTTATTATTTTAAAATTTTACAAAAACGAAGTAATTTATGTCAAATTTGACCTTCACTTAGGGTACATAAAAATGTCTTACSTACAGGAGTCCATCATTGACAGAAGTGGACAAGACTAATAAGTTCACTTGTGCTTGCCGTGAGCATAAAAGGTCACACAAAACTGACGTAACTTCTTGTATAGTACCGGCGTACTTGAGAGTACGAAAGGCAGAAACTCAATAACTTATTATCTTTGTGTACAAACCAAAAGTGTCCTCATATAGCTAATTCAAAGTGTAGTAACGTTTGCATTCGATGTCTGAATTCAATAAAACTTGTTGTCAAATTTGCGCTCTCTCCTCTAGTTTGTGCAAGAATATTTTTTAGATCAATCCAAGATGTTCTGATTTTGTGAAAGCAATTTGAAGTTCATAGGTTGAATTTGAATTTCAAATTGTTTTCTAATGGTTGCAACTTAGGGGGCTTCTATCTTTTTCATCCAATGTTTGTTTTCAATAAAAAAAATTGGTGGGTTGTGTTTTCCTTGAAGTCTAGTTATTGTGGTAAAATTTTCATGTCAATCGAAGTTGTTTTGAATGTTTGAGAGCACTTCGAAGTTCAAAATGTAGACATTTTTGGATTATAGTGAACTTCAATAGCTTCTTTTTTCTTCACATAGTGTGTGTTTCCAATATTTTTTTTTTGAAAAAGTTGCGCACACTAGTTTAGTTTGTGTGGTTAAAATTTCTTATCAATCTAAGAAGTTATAAGTGACTGATAAGCATTTAGTAGACGAAGGTTCATCCATAGATATGTTTTCTGCAATTTTATTTTATTTTTGACATTTCAAAACAATTTTGCTTCCACAATGAGTCAATTAAATGATGTTTTCTTTCAACAATGTCTCTGCATGGTGGTTTTGAATCACTTTTTAACTACAAACAATTCATTTGAGTAGGTTCAGAAATCAGATTTCACTTCCAAATATGTTCTTAGGAAAATGCAACATCTTTTTTCAACACTAAAACATTATAATCTTGCAATCTATAAGACCAAATGACTCCAAATTTGATTCACGTCATGTGCAACATGCACACTACAAAATTGTATGGTTGAAATTTTCATACCTAAGTGACATTTAGACTTATAACACTTGAAAGCAACAGAAAGCCGCCCTAGGAGTTGAGGGCTTAAGTTCTGTGAAAGCATCCTCAAGCGTTGCCGAAATAAAAGTGCATTGGGAGGATTAGGGCATGTAAATAAGGTGCATTGAAACACTTTCATGATAATTTGGTGCCAACTTAGTTTGATATTGAGTGGGCATGAAGATTGGCATTGAAATGGGCTTTGCTATCAAAAAGGCCTCAAAATAACTTGGCCCAACTTTTTGTGATGTCCAATTTGGGTATTGTTAAGAGGTGGGTACACTCACAAATTTATTTGCTTTCTATTTGACATGATGTATTGAGTTGTGAGATGAAACTTAAAGCAAGACCCACGTGCTCCTCCGATAGATGCTCAACAAGCACTAATTATAACTTGCAAAGGATTATTGGTAGCTTTGCCACTCCATTCCATAGCCCCTGTCATGTGATTGAATGTCCCATAAGTGCCGCAACAACAATGTACAGACTGCCGCCCCGGCCAACCCCAACCAGGAAAGGTCTCGGACACCAAGGATCGGAACTTACCGTTGCCCACCGGCTTGCCATCCCACTCCACCACCGGCACGATCATGAAGCCGCTCATGATGAGCATCATTTCGGCGGCCTTTCTCCCTTCCGCGGCGGAGATGGTGGTCATTCGCACGCCCGTGAGCCCGGCGATGGCGTTCTCCTTCAGGAGCTTCGGCGCCAGCTCCAGCAGTCGCCGCGCCGTGCACCCGGACAGAATCCGGTCGAACGGAGGGAGCAGCAACTCCCCCTCGGCTGTGAGGAAGCCCACGTTCATGTTCTGGCCCTCCGCGACGTGGCCCTCCTCGTCCAGCCAAATGCCCACCGAAGCGCCCTGCTCCTCGGCCTCGGTCACCACCAGTGCATTCGGGAGGTAGTTCGTGGACTTGATGGTGGCAAAGAAAGGGTCCTTGATGTGGACGGTGGACGTGATCACCTGCACATGCAAGCGGAACTCTTGGCGTTTGCAATCCGCTAGAGTAACGAATATGATCCAATAGGAACGWTTTTCCATATAGGAAATGTGCTAGRCACCCGCTTTTGTTACTAGATRGGGACGAAACAGAATCTTGCTCAAAACATGACACATTAGAGTAAGGCTAAGGGATTGGTTTTAGACGCTCATAATAATAGGTTTGGTTGGGTCWGGTTKCAAGGATGAAAAATGCGAAWTTTYCMMYTKRAAARRAAWYYYCCCCCCCTCCCCCMAGTACGAAATAAGTTACAGGATGTGCAGTTGCATACCTTTACACCAGCAGGTGCTSCAAGTTCAATAATATTCTCTTCCAACAGACAGGCATACAGTGACGCCTTGGTGCAGTCCTTTGAAGACAGATCGAAATTTCCTCGACCGACTGACATCCAGTACCGGAGTATCCCATTCTGGCATTTCCCTGCTGCCACCGTCTGCACTAAAACCTCTCGCATGGTTGCTCGATCAAAAGGTGGTGTGATCTTGGCATTTGCTGCTGACCGAAGGAAACGGTCCAGATGCGCATCGAGCTCGTAGATATACCTGCGCCCGGATTCAAAATTTTGATCAATATAAAGTCGCAAACGGCACCAGCAAAGTCCCTCTCCAATGATTCTCACTAGGTCGTCAACAGCTTCAGTACTTTGTTAACCATAATATGGATCATAACTAAAAAAACTCACATTGTTTCACTGGACTCTAAAATCATCACATTATTCTACTTGACTAATTTTACACTGATGTTTTTTAGTATTGACTCATCTTCTAGTTGAGGAAGTACTGACAAGGAAATGTTGATGTAGGAACTTCCGTGATGGAGACGCAAATCCTTAGACCGGCACAGCCAACCTGAAAGATAAAGATTGGAGAATTTCGGCAACTGATTCAMAATCAAAATGGCAAGGATTGTGATGAGTTCACCCGTTTAGAAGAATGGCTGTATCGAAAACGGAGTGGCCACGGTGCACCATGTGGTCATCGAGCGGTACAACCATGGCTGCAACATCGGTTGTAATGGCCCCCRCAACGCTTGAGTACATGGAACGGAAACTCTTGAATCTGACATCGCTGGCTTCTTTCTGCAACTTCGACATGATCTACCACACCACATACGAGTGGACTCATTGTCAGGGAGCTTTCCAAGTGATGGATGTCAAGGACCTCCGCTCCTCAAAATTTGAACTCACTTGGATGCAAGAAGATGTGTGTCAGAAAAGGAGTTGTGACCCAAACCATAGCATCTTGAATACCCTGATGGTAGGAGCTCCTTCCAAGAACGTTATGCACGAATTGCCACTCACATCAGCGCACCAGCATTTCGAGAAGATTGGCAGAGAAGAGTAGTTCATCTCACCTCTTGAAGACCAAGCACTGGAATGCTGATTTTGGATTCCCCATTTKCAACTGTTCCTGATTTACCACCAGCCCTGAACCAAGAAATCACCGGAAGAAATGTCACAACCCGAAGCCGAAATATAGAAATGGCCCAAAGCCACAAGCACAAGATTCATCGCCACGTGAAAAGAAGCTCTAAGCCTGGTCTAAATGAAGAGCTGCTTGATAGTAATATAAGCACACTCCAAATCGCCACTGACACCAAATCGCTACTCTAAGACAATGCTTACATACTGGATAACAGAACGCGTAACCACCCAAACATCTGTTCAAGGGTCACTTTTAGGTCATCTATCAGTTACTTTGGACTTTGGAATTTCATAACTTTCGCCAACAGTGTCCAAATAACGCATTCTTTCGTGTGTCAAAATCCTCCTTCTCTTACGAACAAGAAAGTATACAAATTCGATCATTCTAACAACAGAAACTAGCTACAAGTGGCGATTAAGGTGTTCCTACCTCGATACATGACCAAAAGGATCTGGGAATTTGAGTTCATAATCTTACACTATCACGAAATTCCTACTCGGGATTCCTCATTAAGCTCGCTCTATCATCAGTAAGGTAGAAGACACGAATTCAAGGCTATAAAAATAGAGTCGTCCAATTCCCATTTACCGACAACCACCCACGCAGGCGACAAGCATGGATTGAGCTCTAGAAATGCTGTAGGTCAGTCGCTCTCACGTTTTTCAATCCAAATTCATCTCGATTATCTCCAAAAACCCAAAATGTCACCGATTTAGACCACGGAATTCGAGCTGATCCAGAAGAGGCAAGAGGTTACCCCGTTCGGCTGGGCTGGAGGCTGCTGAAACTCTCCCCGACTTCTGATGCCATAGCTAGCTGAGGAGGAGGGCTCTGCTAATATGTCAAATTACCCAACAGCAATCGAAGAATTGCGAAATTGCGAGAAGGATTTGCGGGGATTGGAGCGCAGAACGAGTGAGGCAAGTGAAGAGTGAAGACGACGATGGTTCAAAAAAGTTAAGGAACTCAAGCTCGTGGGCTCGAGGTCTCCAGGGACGGATCGCTCATGGTCTGTTTTTCGGCCGAGGTGAACTGACCCCCTCGCTCGGCCACTTGGAAAAACCCTGAAATTTTTTATTTTCCACATATGATAAAATTTGCAAATTTGAATTCATATTTGCAATTGGAGGTCCCAAATTAGCAAGGAGAGATGTTCAATGTAATTTAACCCTTGAAGGACGGACCGGTGGCCATGGAAATCAAGCAATTTTGATACCATGTGACATCATCTACTTTGAAAAGCCAAATATACTCATTGGAAGTCGAAGTACTCGAAAAGATCTCCCCTTTCCACTCCTAATACCAAGGATGAAAAGTTGCAATTCTATCCTACAAGGAAAGATTCTTTGCCATTCATCGGACGCAAAACGTCCTCGGCATTGTTTAAGGGTTAATCAAGCACAAAATAGGGGGCTTTTTATTTTTCTTGCACCCCTAGAATGACTTGGAGTGGCTGAGCGACAGGGGCAATTCACTCTGGCCTGGTTTTTGACAATAAGTTACATGGATTGGAGGTGATCCCCATTGGAAAGGTGAAGGTATACACATCCATTGACATGGATGCAACATACTAGATGTTGATGAAAAGACATATATTTGTCTATAAGTGTGTAAATTTATCCATTATTGAGTGGTATTGTCTCTACATTTTGTAGCAATTGAGTGATTTCATCCATTGGAAATAGGATAATCTATTGCCAAATGTTCCCTTACAGAACTTTATACAACTTTTGAGGAAGAAATTGCCTCCAAACAAACAAACTGGTGGAGGTGCCCACTCCCAATTGAGTGCACCCTATATCAATTTTAGAAATATGTGCATCTAAAACTTCAATTCCAAAATGTATCTAGTTTCTATTGAATCCAAATGTTTAAGATTATGTCCATCTAATATAGGAGACCCTAGTTTTATTGGTAGGTATTCAACAATCAATAGCCCTTGCAATAATAGGTACATGGCTAAAGAGGGTTGTTATTATGTGAACGTAGGAGTGTGAGCCCATGAGCCTAGAATACTACATCAGGTGTATATACTATAGAAGCTGTCTATGGTTATAAGGTATATATGTTACAAATATCTATATTATAGGTGTTTATAATACATATACCTTCTATAGTGTGTGGTATCTATACTATAGGTACCAACCCTTTTTTTCATTTCTCACCAGAAGCCAAGCTGGCTTGACATCTCATTTTGAGTGATGCRTACATGGCAAGTACTATATTTTTCTTAAAAATTCCACTGGTGACAATCAATTTCAGACATTATTCATCTAGCACTGTTTTGTGCTTTGTGGTCAAATATTCAAGCACTTGGATTACATGTTACAATGCACAAATGGCGAAATTGCTGAGTGGGAGTCATATACTTTGGCGATTTTAGGACTATCAACGAAGAAAATTAGGCATCATCTGCAATTTCTTCGGCAAAACTTAAACATGACTTGCTATAACATGAATTGAAAGTTTGCATTGTGCAACGTGAAACATTTACAATAACAAAATCATAATTTACCGACAATCTAGAAAAGCGGGCCAAGCAAGGATCCATTTTTTTAAAAGCCAAGACATACAATAAGCTTGGAAGTCTACAACAATGTCACTACATGAAGATCTGAAATCAAAGCCCATAGCGCAAGTGTACCTGTGCTGCCCAATCATTGTAAGCAATGTCATATGGGAAATTCTCCAAAGAAAATGTCTTTTGTGCATACATTCCTACCACACACTCCAAGTGTGTATCTAAAGAGTTGCATAACTTGTTTTTGAGAAAGGCAAGGGAACTAAAACACCTTTCGTCTTCCACAGAGCCCAACACTTGTACTACATCTATCTTTGCCAATTTGTAAAACTCAAGGAAGGCTATAACTTTGAAAACAATGCATGAGTGAAGATATTGCCACAAACGGGTTAAAGGATTCAGATCAAACAATGTGTCCATGTTTTTCTTTGAATTGTTGAGCATGGTTGGCTTGAAAAGACCTTGTTGAGTCTCTAGGCTGTGGCGGTCCAAGGCGGGAGGAATGAGACGTTTCACCTTATCCACTTCAATCAACTTTGGCTCGCAATAGTATTCCATGAGGGTAGCTAGGTGATGGTGAAAAGTTTCCTCTGTTTCGTCCTGCAACCAGTAGTGGGGGTACACTATCCCCAAAGCATCCATTACACCATGCTCAGGGAATCGGGACTCTAGCTCCTGCCATAACTTTCTTGTTGCCCCTGCAACAATACAAAGACAGGCTTTAYTAGACATGAACAACAACCATGTACAAGCGCAAGCAAGTCACCAAAAAAAACTGAATAATTCAGTTATTAATAAGGGAAAACACAATCATTCCATACCATTGTATGCATAAGTAAAACTATCCAAGTGAAGGCCATATCCCCCTCCCTCCTGCCAAAAAAAAAAGAATGTATTCTGACGTTGAAGGAGTGCTCTTGAAGCATATACGATTTACTACCTAACGACCGCTAAATACCCACAATTATTCTCACCATGCGGTCACCCTCTATACAAATCAAACAAACTAGAAGTACTGCAAAATAATCCATTGCAAGGAGCAAAACGATGAGACACCCCAAGTTTCATACTAGCTGTATACAAGACTTATGGTTGCAATATGAACTTGTAAACACAAGTCACAGAATGAGGCAAACTTAAAAAATGGTTACAACAATGGACAACACAAAGAGCATCAAGGGCTCCTTTAGCAAAGGCCTYTATCTTTGCTGAAATGAAGAGACAAAAGCATCCATAAGATCATAACTGTAAGAAGTCCAAATAACCGCAAYTGAACATGTGGCACGAGAATCAAACAACCATGGCTACCTTCTTACAAAACGAGATAGAGCCCTTTCACAACAATACCTCTCATAAACAAACAAGTAATGAAAGGTCGCCAATCAAGTGAAATTTCACAAAAATTTTGATAGCAAAGAGGACCAATTCTCACWTGAGCATTCTGTCTTCACAACTAAAACTAATAGCTAGCGGCTGCTGAAATTTGTCGGCATGTAGGTACATTGGAAGCAACAAGCACATGGATTACCTTAGTGGCATTGTTTTTGATGTTGTCCACCTTCATCTTTGCCAGGCCGGAGCGTTGAAAATCTGCARGCAACCAGCGCAAGGGCTCCAATAACGGCAACTGACGTGTTGTTACTTGAAGCAAAGGCTTGAGTCTCTTTGTCTCCATCACTTGAGCAAGCTTTTGATATTCACTGAGATGCTTGGGACTCTTGCTGAAGTAAGCATGCGTTCTTTGGATGATTTATTCAACAATCGTAAAAATTGGCAATGTAGACAAAGACTTTGCTGTGAGATTGCACCTGTAAGCCATCCAATGCACACCCACAAAAATGGAGCGTATTGGGTCTAAATCTTGAATAGTGACACTAGTTCGTGCTCCTTGGAATGTTCTCACGCCATCTGCACCAAAGATTGAGGGGATTCCTTGCTTTTGAGGATTTATACTAGACGCTTATAAGAGAACTACAACATGATTATTGTGAACAAGAATTATATTTGATAACTAAGGCAAAAGGATACAACTGGTGTTGACGAGAGTGAGGGACAATGTCCCAATTCTCTCTTTATATACTATTGTCCTAAAATAAAAACTACTTCTCTTCCTAAAGTAAAAGCTGTTTCTCTAGAAGCTTCATGAGAACTATTAGAATCTAATGGAAGTTTCTAGATAGGAAACTTCTAAGCGACCTTCCTACCTATACTAGTCTGGTCTTCTGTATGTCACGTCCATGACACTTGGTAAGTATGTCCCATTTCGGACTCAGAATTTTAAGATTCTTTTCAAAAGTAAAACACATTGTGCACTTCACAATTAAGTTGCACCTTCCCATCACTTCTGCATATGGGTTCAGCCCATACAAGCTTTGCTGCCCATTCAATCTAGAAGTGGCGGGTATGATCATAGTTTTTTTTTGGCGGAGGTAGAAGCAAAATTGGGATAGGTTGTTTCACTAGAAATTGCAAGTGAGGAAACTATGTTGAAGCTCACTCCTACAACTTTATTTCCTATGTGGTTACAAAACCCGCCACAAAATCCATTGTTGGCTGCTTGCCCAATCTTTCCAATGTACATTGTGCTAGATTCTTTGGATTGCACCTCGAGGAAAAAAATGTCTATTTGAGGATTAATAATAAAAAAAGACTAATAGAAAAATTCATAATTTGTAGAATGCAACAATCCCAAATAATAAAGACAACATAATTTTCCAACCCTAATTCAACATAAATTAATATATAAATCCTTGAACCAAATTAGTGTTTAGGTTCCATCTTGTTTCAAATTTAGCAAATCACAATCTAGTAGAAGAATCAATGTTTCAAATCCTTGGGAAGTGCACTTACAATGATTTTTAAATGGCTTTTTGCGTTCAAAAAATGTGAAATAAATTTCAAATATTTTAAAAATATCATAGAAAAAATTGGGTATTCTTTGTGTATTATTATAATATTCTTTAAATTTTTTACAGGGGCTATTTTAGAACTACTAATCCAAATAGGAATCCCAATTTTTTCCACGTAATTGAATTGGTRGAACCCTAACTTTCWATGCACTTGGGTTTTTAGACTTTTGCATAGTGCAATCCTTAAGTTCAAGCCTAAGGGTCCCATTGCCAATCATGCTGCAACCTCAAATTCTAATAGCAAAAAACAAACACTAACTTTAGGATCTTGGAACCTAATTCTAATAATCTTCACATCTCATACAATAAACATCAATGCTAAGGCCTATGGACTTTTATAGCATTTGATTTTTAGTGCTTTTTTAGCATCTAGGTAAATCTTCTTTGAGGTTTACCTAATCAATGGAATTTGACCTCATATGAATTAGAGGTGCATAATATCTCAAAATATTTAAATCTATGTTGCATACTTCTTTTATCTATTTGCTCCTTGTAACAATCCATTTTCTTAGGGTAACCACTCCTCTATGTAGGCTTTGCCCAACAAGAAGCAAATGGCTTTTCTTATGAAAAATTATGTTGTAGACAATTTAAAACTCTTAGAAACACTTATCACATATCGGTGGAAATGGTGTTATGTCAAATCTTGGATAAAGTTGATACAAAATCAACACATAATCATTTCAACCAATGATGGATTTATTCTAGTGATCATATTGACTCTGTATTTTATGGCCATCGATGGAGCTCAAAATCATTGGATAGTATAATTGAGCATGTATTAGATATTATGGTTGTATGTATTACTTGGGTAAAACTACAGATAACAATAAAGAAAAAACTATGTTGGGCTTTATTTGATAAATATCTAAATTTGGAATGCTGACATGGTTTATTAGATGGAGAATTACTAGGATGTGCCTCTAGTCTTGTTGTTGCCAAAGTTAGTTGAATCCTAGGTTTGCCTTTCGATGGTATAAGTTCCWTGTATTTTTATTATCTGTTGAAATGAAGTTTAAAATCCATCCCAAAAACTTAAAAATAAAGCAATCACATAGAGTGGAAGAGTAATTTTATATTTAAAAGGAAGATTTAGCTAATTTTTTACAACTTAAGTTACAACTTTTATACTAAAGATCAACAACATGATTGAAGCAAAAAAATAAAAAGACTACACCATAGATTAATTGCTTCATGCACAAGAAATTAAAGTAGGACCCAACGTACACTTCATAAACAAAAGGCACATATAGAAAATAGGGAAGTGCACATAATTGAMTACATATAAGATAGATGCTTTTATTGTTTTTGATACCTTTACACATTTGGATGCTAATAGGACATGTTTGTTGTACAACATGTGTATAAATAAGCCACAACAATACATTTTTTACATGGTGATGGGGGAAYGACTTGATGCACATGATCCAAAATGAACATATTGGAGGTGTTAAGGCATTAAGGGTTTCTTGCAAATTAAACAGTAGAGCATTGGAAAAATGACAACTTTGAAACTTTCACACATGAGAAGGTGCATGAGATTATTTAATTATGTTGTTTTTATAGTAAAGGTATACAATATGTTGAATTATTGTGTAGAATATCAATAGGATTTGGGATATTTTTTAACATTCTCTCCATCATTAAATTTGAAGACCATATTTTTCTTCATTTAATTAAGTGTATTGAGAGGCCAAATGGAATATTTTTTTCATGCTATGATTGTAAAGATGCTGTTTTTCTTGGCCATGATAAATTTTTTGATTTTGAAATCCTACTTTTGAGTGACTTAGATTTAAATAGTGGCCTTGCAAAATGATGTTGTTGTTACTCTATAGTAAATTAAAAATTTAACAACTAGCATCTTTCATTTGGAAGTCATTAACTAGTCATTTTAATATTTAAACCTTATCATATTTTGATATGGCACCATACATGTTGAATACATGGCCATTTGCAACCTCTCATATATGTAGGGGTGCAATAATGATTTCAATTGGAATTGTCATGTGTCATTGGCTTTGGCTTAATATAAATACAAATTTTGTAACTAATGTAAGGTAATATTCATCAAAGTAACTAAACCCTTCATATTGACTCTATAAAAGGATCTAGTATGAATAATGCTAAAATAAAKAAATGACTAGTGTGCCCTATGCTGTGGTCACAATAAAAATAAAAATAAAAATAAGTTCTTATTTTCCTAATCATAAAAGATTTGAAATTCAATAATTTTGACACTATAAGTCCAAGCACCCCTCCTTACCAAACGCTTTCTGACGGTACCAAGAACACGACCGCGGGACGCACGGTCCGGAAGATCTCAATGTAACAAACAAATAAACAAACAAACAAACAAACAAACAAACAAACAAACAAACAAACAAACAAACAAACAAACAAACAAACAAACAAACAAACAAACAAACAAACAAAACAAACAAAACAAATAGACTAACTTAAAGTATGGATATGCAAAAATTCTATACTTGTTTTTGCATTGTGTCTAGAGAATATGGGAAGCTATAGAGGATGAAATTCAACCTTTAGATGGATGAAAAAAAATAAACAATTTAGCTCATAAAAAATGATAAACAACTAAGAAGCTACAAATGTCTTGTTTTCAATGATTGGAATTATACTCCTCAATTTTCCATTTTAACTGTTTAATTTCTATCAATTGGCCTGAATTATGAACACTTCTTGAACCCTGTTGCATGCTATTTAACCCTTTAAGGTCCAGGCATCCAAAAAGTGGATGCGCCTTGGTCAACCTCGATTGCAATTTTCAAAATAAATATTTTTGAAATTTAATTTAGACTAAGAAAATGAAGTCTAGAAAGTATTGTTTCTACTCCATTTCAAACTTTTGAAAAACGTCAAAAATTGAAAAAGTTCTTGCAATTGAAAGCTCCATGTGTTAGAATCCAAATAACACGATATGGTGTGTTTTTCATTCAAATTTTCTTTTCTTGACATGAAATTTACTTTTAAAGCATAAAATTATGTTTCTCATTCTAACATTCATTTATAGAAAAATTATAGATCATTCTAAAATATATTATAATTTATATAATTTATTTCTACCTTTAGCCTTAAAAATTCACAATAATTTGATTTTTCCATCAAAATTATTGAAAAAATACAATATAAATAGAAAATGAATTTGAGGAATAGCCAAAAATAAAAATAAAATTATACATCAATTAAATAAAAGGATAAATTTGGTTTAATAGTTGAATTTGACTTCAAGGTCTTTGTTGTAGTTGTTTTGAGTGTAAAAAATAAAGTAAGCAATTGAAAATTTTTCACACTAATCTCCATTGCTTGTAAGTGCCCGGTAAGGGACACTAATCTCCATTGCTACTTGTACCTCTTGAAAGAATATCAAATATGTTTTTTTTTTTTTTTTTTCTCATTTTTGTTCAATTTTGCAGCAAAAATGATAACAATTACAATTTATCACGAAATGAATTAAAATTTCTCAAAGTGATATAGAATTCAAAGTTTTGAGTAACAAAAACATAAGGTTATTGTTTGAACACAATTTCCAATGGTGAATTTAGCTTAGACATGATGTTTGACCATTTTACAATGGATCATGTCCTTTCGGGGTTAAAAAGAGTGCTTTTGATAAGCATCATAGAACTATGACAAGTGATTGCTACACTAATTATGTATAAAATATTGGCCCTAACTTTCACTTTTAGAAATTATCACTACATTAGAGGGGATTTGGGATTTTGGGGGGGTTGGAGGGCCGTTTCAGCCCCGTTCCCCCCTGTTCCCTGGCAGCAGTGTCAGATTTTTTTCGAAAAAAAAAAGAAAAAAAAAAATTAGTCTTAAAATGCAAATTGAAGAAGAATTTTTTTTTTTTTTTTTGAAAAAAAAAATGACGTGGCAGTCGTTCGGCCACGTCAACCAACTCCTGCGCAGGCTGCAAACGTTGCTAAATAGGCTGGAAACTCGCAGGGAACTCACAGCCCTCCAAACATGGAGAAAAACATCTAATGCATGTCTAGTAGTCCAAAAATTAGGCAACTTTTTATAATCATTGCGGATTTCAATCTCTTTTTCACAAAAACATTCTTCTACCACACCAATTGACTCTAATTTCAACTCAGCTAGTAAATGATCCTTTTTTTGACCTATTATTGTAAATGCCAATTCATACACCTTGTAACTTATGTTAACCTCTAGATGCCCAACACCTTTTTTGAGCTTTTTCAAATTTGTTGTAAATTGAACAAAAAAAACAATATTTTGATAAGTTTTATCATTTATAAAAAAATTATAACTATACAAAATGAAATTAGACATGTTCAAGATCATGTTGAGGAAAATCCTACAACAATATCAATTATGGGGTGAAAGATTATGATGCTTGATTATAAAAGAGTTAATAACTGTCAAAGTGATTTAAAGTCTTTCAATCTTCTTTTCACAAGTCAAGTCTAAAAAATTGGTCATCAAGTAAATATGAGGTTATAGGGCATAAAGTCTGTAACCCAACTTTGATGTTGGAGAGAACATCACGGACAGCATGCACTATGAAACCGTAGCCGCGTGAATGCAGACATTGGTGTGCTGGAAAATAATGTCCCGTAGAACGTCTGGACGTCCAGGATGATGTCCCGGAGGACATCAGAAAATCTGACTTCAGAGGACCCAAAATGCTGACGTGGCATGCCACGTTAGCTTCCAATGTCCACCTCAAATAATTTTCACGTCATCTTGCCACGTCAAATGCCACGTCAACAATTTCAGGGCCAAACCCTGCCCGTTCCCTTTTTTCCAAGTAGGGCAGTCCTTTAACCCCTGCCCGTTGAAAATCTCTGTTAGTTACCTTCAGATGAAATTGACCGCGGATGATGACGTGGCGAAGACGTCCGTTCAAGACATTTTTTCGAACATCTACTTGTCAAAAGTCATGTCTCTGCAGACATCCCTGTTTTTGATAGCATTCATACGTCTGATCAAAATTTCAGCTATGTTGTCGATGACATCCTGTGAAAATCCACATTTTCGTTGTGTCCGACCCCTCAGCATTCGGGTGTCTGCATCGGACAGGTGATATCTCTCGGGACACGGGACGTCAAGGGCCAAACATCGGAAAAAACACTGTTTTCTTCTAGTGTAATCACAATTGCTTAAGTGGACAATTTTATGTTCTGTACAGTCCAATGTGTCGAACGGCAATTTTATATAATCTAAATTTGACTACAATTTGACTATGAAAGAATTAAAGTTCAACTAGAGTTCAACTACAAAACAACTTAAAAACCACTAGAATTCAACTGGAAAGTGACTAGAAAGCAACTCAAGTTCCACCGCTAAATAAATAAACTTTGACAAGGAAACAACTAGAGTTCAACTAAAAAACTGGACTTTGACTAGAAAACAAACTAAAAAACGTCCTTTTGTCAATTATCCCATATCAATTGTCAAGAGTAATGTGGTTGGACATATAAGACTTATAAGTTGTGGCATTTTTTTGAAATGAATTTTGTTGATGCAATTCTAATACTTCTATACTTTGTAGATTTCTATAGTTCATAAATTTACAAATATTTAAATTCTAAGAAAATTTGAATTCTGTGAAATTGTAAAGTTTTGTAAACTAGTGAAATCTATTTAATATCAAAACTTGGATTTGGTAATCTAAAAAGGAGGCTAAATCGAAAATTTTGGAATCTACAAATCACTAAAATTACAATTTTAAAATCTATAAATTTACAAGTCACAAACAAGTTGCAAATGAGTTGCAAATGAGTCATAGACAAGTCACAATGAAGTCACGGATGAGTTGCAAATAAGTTGCCAAAAAGTCTCACATAAGTAAGTTCCACATAAGTACCCACATGAAAAGAGTTCATCATTGAAGTTCCAAATAGACTGTTGGATGGAAAGCAACCTTGCTGATTTTTGCAACTACTTTACAACTATCCAGTGCAATTGTGGACTTCAAATTGACATCCAGTTGCAAACGCCCCATGCAACTACAAAAGCAGTTGCAATTTGTAGTTGTAAAACCCCTCATTTTCTTCCTAGTGTCATTCTTGTACCCTAGACTCACCTAATTCTGTCCATACACTTTGGTTAATGTGTCCTCCAAATGCTTAAATTTGATTGGTTGACACATTTGATGAACACATACTTAACCCTTAACCCCTCAAGGACTAACACGGTTTTGACAATGGAAGATTTCAATATATTGTACCACTTTGATATTTTTTTGCACATAGATGTGCTTAAATTTTTAAGTCTTAACCATACAAAAGTAAAGACTACTTTACATAGTATGTATAGAATGAATTGTATAAAATTTTGACCATTAGATTTTTAGATTATAACAATTTAGGATGATCAACTTAATAGGCAGAAAAGGCAATTTTTGGAGAATATAATTTATAAAAAGATGAATGAAGGATTGTTACCCCTAAAAAAACTTTATTTGGAATCCAAAGAAAATTTTGTATTCTTTTATTTGAAAATTTGAAAAACAAAAAACCCTCTCAAATTTGTACACATTTTCAAACATGAAGAGTAGAAAGTCAAAACCAACTACATTGGATTCTACAAATTTAATAAAAATTTATATATGCATGAATTTTTGAAATTCAAAACTGATATTACTATCATATTATTTGGAACATCTTATAAAATTTTGAAATCATTCTAATCATTTTTTTTGTTAATTACACTAGATTGAGTCCTTTATTTTAAAAATTGTTAAAAATTAAAATTTGAACTTATTTTTTCAAAAATTGTTTGTCTCTGTGCATTAAAGAATGAAAACATCTACAAACACATTTTTTTTTTCCATTTCTACTACTCTTTTCATGAATAAACATTATTTTTGCTTCCTTTTTGTACTAGACTACATTCTTGACTACATAACCTAAATAAATTTTAAACTATTTTTTACACTCAAAATCAGAAAATCGGAATATGCAAGAAGTATAAAAACTTCTTTATCTACAAGATCTTAGTTTAGAGAATATTGAGATTTGTTTTATCCTCCCAAGAAATTACCATTGAAAACTTTGAAGAGGACACATTGTGTTCTTTTAGTCCTTGAAGGGTTAAAGGATGGCCTATTACTGCGGATATAAAGCAGGTTGTGGACTACGGACTGTCAAGTGTTAGACGGTGGGAAGTTAAACCGTATAGCACCTAAAAATGATAGCAACATCTAAAAATTTGATGATAGGCATACAGAGACTTGTCAGTGTCGGCATGAATTTCCGTGGCTTTGTGTTACAATTTGGAGCACCTAAAAATGACAATATATTCAATGACCCTATTTCTTGCTTTCCATGTCAAAGCACATCTCTACATTCTCATTTACCCTCAAAACAAATGAAAAATACCTTTTCTGCATCCACTCTAGTTAATTTCTATCATCCAAAGGCCGCAAAACGTCCTCGTCATTCTTTGAGGGTTAACTTTGATTTGCTGACTATTAATTTTTGTAGATATCAAATTTAGGTCCATCTATAGAACAGATTCGGTGGTCTAGGAAGCCTGTTCTTTGAAAATTTATAGAAATTACATACGGCATCCAAAAATCTAGTTTTTTTTTTTAATATTCAAGATGTTCACATGCTAATGCTACAAAAATACTATTTCTAGGAAAAGCTGCCTCCAATTATGGAGAATTGCTTTTATGGACTGTATTGGGTGCTTCCACCTTAGACCTTCGAGGGATAAATRCAGGCCAAGCAAGCTGCGCAAACCCTAAAAATCCACGATCCGACCCAGCMCACGGACCACGGACCACAGAGTCCAGATCATGCGAAGCCCAGCTTTGGACGTACCCCGCACCGCCAGCTCATAGGCACGTCCCACCCTGGCACCACTCACAGTGCAAATTTGAATTTCAAGAACCGGCCTAACGGTCCCTCCACCGATTGAGAACCGGTATACACACCGCGGGGATATTCCGGGTATACACTCGGCGTGCTGTTCCGATTCTATATGGGGTCTCATTTGCRATGCCACCCCCATAGCTTCTCTCTCGTTCTGCTGTTCTCTTCTCCTCCTCCTCCCTCTTCCTCTCCCTCTTTGTATCTCCATAGCCTGCGCAGGCTACTTGGATTCGTAATCTCCTCATTTTGGCCGTCCTTCAGGCCCTGGTTTTGCATTCGCTTGTGTCGATTTGCTTCTACTTCGGATATTTGCAGTTTCCTCGATATTTTATTGTACAACCCTGGAAATTAGAAAAACATCCGGACTTACACAAAGCTTTTACAACTAATTCTTTTTGCTATAGTTCATAGCTATCCAACCTCAAGATTCATTATTATTTCCATATAATCATGCAATAGCCATTGTGTGTAGTTATAAAATTAGTACATGAGATCTCTTTATGCATCCTAACTACTTGAATGTCTTTGTCATTGTGTCGATTACGCCAACTCAAACCCCATCGTGATTTCATTCTTTCACCTTTAACCCTTGAGCGCCCCAACGCCCCAAATTAAACCCCTTAGACTTCAATTTTAGCCAAAAGTGGCCTAGATCTTGCTTGTATTGATCCCAAATTTGTACATGCRCGGGAGAGACTCCGGGCATCATTTGGCGGAGTGGGGCCATAGGATTACGGCAACACTACATTGGCGTGGGACCATGCATTTGTCGCAAATTACACCAGAAAACTATAAATGCAGCATTCAAGGCTCTTAGGGCCATGGGGAACATTGGCCACAAGAGGTTTCAGCCCATTGAGTGCATTTGGCGCCGTTTTGAGGGTGACTGGTGCTCTTGGCAATCTATTTCGCCTTGGGCATTAGTGCGTGAGTTCGGGAGGGGATTTTGAGCTATGGGTGTTATTACATTGTTTGTGGTGCGTGGGTTACTTTTGGAGAAACGCACTTTTGCSACGTCAATAGACTTTTTCAGAGCTCSTGTGGGCAGTAKTGKGCGTTCARGGAGGACGYTGCCTRTAWGGGAAAAAGCGCAAGAAGRGGCAGTTGCTTATACAGGGGTCTTAAAAACCTAGAGTGRTTGYGRAATGGGAGTCRAGGGGCATGAATTTTTTGCGTCACCAATGTGTCYTCTAGAATATTGTARTGAAGGACCTATATTGCCAAACCTTAGGCTACCTTAGGCTTTTGGATGAGAAACAACCCCTTTGTCTTTAGCAACTACARTTCAACWTGCRACTAGTCCACATAAYATGTGGTTYTCCATATTCTCATTAGTCGCAAGTGTCCCATGCATCTAAAAAGGTAATTGCTCTTGTAGTTGCAAATCCCTTCATTTTCTTCTAGTGTGTTCACTATTTGCATTTCTATTGCAATTTCAACTACTTTGAGCAATAATTAATCAATCACCTATCCATTGCTTGAAAGRCWTAGAAAATGGAYRGCGTTTGGACACCCGCCTTTGGAAGTTTAACATTGAAAAGACAAAGAACCAAGTTGTACTCATTCTATCTCAAATTTGGAGATAAATTGCTCAAAGAAGGTAAAGGAGAGTGGTCCTGTAAATCTCCACTTACTTTTAGCACTTTGCAAAARATGGTGATCTTGRAATAAAGAGTGTTYTACACAAGACACTTCATASTCAACTTTTTTWTTWAAATATGTACAAGAGCAATTTCCTTTTCCCTCCATCACAATGGAAAATCAAAGAGGTGGTTCTTTTCCAAGTCCAAAGCACACTCAAATAGCCTACCAATATTTTTGTAGAATGTAAATCCAACTTGAAATGTGCCTATAGCATTACTATTKCAAATATTTCTTATTGTTGRGCAACATAGTGAAGAACCCAAACAAAAACTACTGAACTAACAATACAACAAAGTGACAAAATTCACATACAAGTAAAGTAGGAAGTGGCTACAAAAACAAGAAAAAGTGTTGGAACTCACGTACAACTCAACAATATCCTCTTGAACATGACAAAAAAATATACACAGTAAAAAAACCTAGAATCACAAACAAAAGCAAGCTAAACACATAGCATAGACTTCATATTCTGTAACTATAGATTCCTCCAATTAGAAAAAGTGCGAGAATGAAGCTTGCCATTTGAGCCGCCTAACGTAGTTAACCCCTTGGTTAGTGTAGACCCTGGTACAAAGATTCAAGTGCCGAAAAGGGAAAAATGACATCCATCTAACTTCACCGTTGAAATAGCTTCTTAGCTAGGGTGTGCAACTGCAAGCAAAATTTGGGGACTTTCCACCGTCTACTTTTCTAGATTATAGTGGTCAAAGTACGGTTGACTTTTATTGCACACTAAAATTTTATGGGGGGTCTCACTTTGGAACCATGTTGTGGCCATATGAAGTGGTATCTTCCTACAAATTCTAGGAAGAACACTATATTCAAAATTTTGAGAGTTTTAAGACCTCTCAAAAATGAAAATGTCAATTTAGGTTGATTTGGGTGCTTTGAATAGAAGTAACAATTTTCATGAAAATGAGAGTAACATTTTTTTTAAACTATGACTATTTAGGTCAAGTCAACCTAAATAGGTAAGAAAATAATTGAAAGTGTGACTATTTAGGTCGATTCGACCTAAATAGTTACAATTGTAATTGTCTTTTGGTCCTATTTAGGTCGATTCAACCTAAATAGGTCCAAAAGACAATTATAATTGTAACTATTTAGGTCGAATCAACCTAAATAGTCACACTTTTAATTATTTTCTTACCTATTTAGGTTGACTCGACCTAAATAGTCATAGTTTAAAAAAAATGTTACTCTCATTTTCATAAAAATTGTTGTTTTTTTAGCAATTTTTTTTGTTGTCAATCTCATTTCATGCTCTTCTATCTCTCAAATTCTAAGAATTCTCTCAAAATTTTGAATATCATGTTGAAGTATTTTTGGCATGAAGCTAGCCAGTGCTCTGCCAATTTTGAGGCCAATTTGACCGCAACAATGATTGGAAAAAACCGGCGGCTAATTCAAAGTTAGCTAGTTGAAATGGGAAAAAAACCAATTGCAATTTGCAATTGAAGGATGCAAAACCAGGAAGAAATTTGGAGTACCGGAAATCTACCGGTGCCCCAAAAAATTTGAGGGATATTTTGCTGCCTTTTTCCAATACTTGGAGGATTTTAACTGCCATGAATAAAATTATAGTGGCTAATACCCGGCTATTTGAAATTGAAACGTCCCGGGCATCAACTCACCATTGAATGAAATTATAATCTATTCTCCTAAAATATTCTATCCATTCACTATTTTGAGAGGAATAACAAAAAAAAAAAAATTATCTCTCTGTGGCCCGCCAAGTCCTAGATGCCGTAGCTGTCGAAGCTCGAGCTGGCCGGTCAAGCTCCCACCTGACGGAGCGCCAGACTGGCCAAACCTCAGTAGCCTGTCACTCCTTCCAACCCTTTGACCCTCATACCTTAGTCACCTCACTCCTTCAGACCCTCACTTCCTCACTCCTCAGAGTCTCAAACCTCTAACTCTCACTCTATTGGACCCTCACTCCTCTCACAATCTCATTTGACCGGTCGACCATCACTCGTTGCCTACTGGCTGACTGGCTTGTCCATTCCTCTGTCGCTTGTTGTCCTTCGCTCGTCCTGACGTCTTGGTCTTTGCTTCTATYGTCATCTAGCAAAAGAAGCTTGCTTCCTTGTTCTCTATTTGTCTTGCATTGTACCTTCCTTTGAAGGTCTGACCTTGCTCCAACCTAGTTTTACTTTGAGCTACTGCTAACTCTTGCTTTGACTTGCTGTGACCTCTTGCTCCCACATTCTCACTTGATTGTGCTGTGGACTACATGGAGTTGCGAATGCTGCTCTAGTACTGATTGTGGTGATCGACATTGGTGCTGTTGTACTGAAGTGTTCTAGTGCTATACAAGTGCAAGTTTTGTGAACTTCAACTCACTCTTACAACATCCAGAGAAGAATATCTCACCTTATTGTTTTCTTTTAAAGTTGTTATTCATGGCTAAGAGGCAGAAGACCATGAGGGATATGTTTTTTAAGGTTGGATCTTCTAGAGACTTGGTCTATCCACGTGGATCTAAAATTTCTTCACCTATCACACCTTCTAACAAGGATCCTAATGACATTGAAAAAGCTAATCTAGAGTGGAAAGACTCTTGGTATGAACTATTTGATTGGGTGGAGTTCAATTGTGATTTGAGGAGGGTTTTCTGTAAAACTTGTAAAGATGGTGGAGGAAAATTTGCATATGCAACAATGGATTCAACAAACATTAAAATTTTGGCATTCCAAGACCATAGTAAGACTGTAGAATTTGGATGTGGCAACAAGATTAAAAAGGTGAATCCGTTCCTCACTTCAACTCATTACGTGGCTCACAGAACCAATCTAGTTGCCTTAAAGGCTTCAAAAAATGAAGCTTGCAAAAAAATGTCCACTGCACTTGATTCTATGTTGAATGCTTTGGCTGCTCACTTTAAATAATACCATAAAATACATTGGCAATCTAGGTGGCAAGCAGTGACCACATTATGTGATTCTATGGATTCAGTCATCATTTACTTACGTGACAGTGTTTCCAACGATGATGCTAACATTCTAGATTTGTTTGTAAAATTGCGTGACTTCAAATTCATTTACATTTTATATTTTTTAACTGATATTCTACACGTGCTCTCTAAATTATCCAAAAATTTTCAATCTAAACTTGTTGATATTTCCATTATTGGCTCCATTGTAGAAACGGAAATGGCAAGTGTTAGAATGTGTTTTCTTCTTGATTCTTGCGATTTGAACCAAAATACATTTAATCCTAGCACAGGTTATCACATCCTCTCGGAATTTGGACCCCCAGGTGGTTACCTCCGTTGCTTGTTTAGTGAAATAAGGAGGTCCAAATTCCATAGTGTCGAAATGACTAGGGATCCTATAGGTGTTGACTTGGAGGCTTCCCTAACATTTCAAAAATGTTACATAGAGGCAATTTGTTTGGCTTTGGATGTTTGGTTTGAAATTAAAGCAATGATGTGATTGATGCATTTAAAGTTCTTAACCCCATTCACATGCCTCATAGGCAAATTGGATTGGCATCATGGAGAGTTGTAGAACTTGATTTGCTTTTGGAGCAATATGGGCAACAAAAAAACAAAGGAGAAAGAATTTTTTCTCCCTTGGTGGACATAGTAGCTTGCAAACAAGAATTTTTCTCTTTCAAGTTGCTAGGGAGTACGGAGTGGACGGATAGAACTTTTGGAGATATATGGGCCTCAATTAGTTGGAGTCTTTCTTTGAAGTTGAAGTATCCGAACCTATTAATCCTTGCTGAAATTGCTAAGTGTCAATGTGTGAGCACTATAACGTGTGGAAGGGCATTTTCTGTGCAGAATAACATCAAGTAGAAACTTTGAAATCATATGTCAACATCTAATTTGGACATTGCCATGCGAATGACCTTAAAAGGACCTGACAAAGACTATGACAATATTATAGAAGAGGCCATTGTTTTGTGGAAGAATTCTTCTAAGTTTCGCCATTTGTATACAAATCCTATGCGATACCTTATAGGAGCAACAAAAGAAACATTTGATGAAGGAAAAATTGGTACTTCCTGAACTCTTTTGATTTATGCAACCTTTTCATGACCATCCTCAACTCCATATTGCATGGGTTGGGAGGGTTCTTGCCTCCTTGGCCCTCAAAATGGTGAAGGACTCTGCCAAATTCAATTCCTTTTAAGGATATATTGTTAAGTAGTGATTTCATTGTAACTTTTTTTTAAATATGATAGGAATTTTGCAATTTAGCTAGTGCCAATTTCAATTTGGAGAAAATTAACTGGTGAGAAATTGAAATTGGAGGAAATAAACCGGTACTTTTTGTGATTCAAAAGATGCAGCCAGTCCCATTGTAAAAAAAACCTTTTGATCTTTGTGGATGGAAGAAATCAGCTTGACGATTTCAAAAAAATTCCCAAATAGTGGACCACAAATGATCTTCCCTTTTTGGTTTGAATTCAAGAGGTGCAGGAGGGGATGATCAAGGCAAAACAAYTGCAAGGGGGAATCATGACCAACACGGTGGAGAAACCCTAGCAAGTACACCCTCACTTGCCACGCCAAGTTAGAACTCTTGCATTCCGGGACACTTTGGCAAGTTTGCTTCCGTGCTGCAAATGCCTTGCGTACAAAACAAGTAGTACCTTATTACAACTAGGAACATTTGTTCTTCCTTGTTACTACATCCTAATTTCAAGAGGATCATATGAACTGTAAATGTAAGGATCTTCACCAACGTTGACGAGGTAGCTCCATTGGTAAATAGTTACAACAACTACCTTCAAAATCCCTTGCCTGATGAATCATGGAAAAAGCTAATACTCTGTAATATGAAAGAACATCTTGAACCTCAAATATGGCCGTCCATTTCATCMTCTCATTTCCACATGAAGTCATAACATTTTCAATCACAATATACAAGATCACATTTCAGATACAAAGACAAAAGCTCATTATCATTGACAGTCCAAATCAACACACCCTGCCGTGTGCATCTCAATCCAACAAGACTATAATTCAAGCCCCACCACACGGGTCCAAATGTAATGGACAATACAATCCCAATCCAGTATACGGAATTCAAGGCCTCTCACAAATTCTAGTCTCAATACCCCTGAATTACTAAGAAGATCAAAAGAAGAACAACAAACAATATTCCTCAGCTATTGCAAGCAAAGTGACCAAACCCCAAGAGCAGACCCATGAGTCTTGATCTCGATGATCACAACACCAATTTCGACACGGAAAAGTGCTTCCGAATTGCATACAAAAGTCGTAACAAAGTGCCATAATAATGGTGCAACCACAACCAGGAGTTCAACAGAAAAACAGAAGGCAAGCCCAAGAAGAGGATAAACTTGATTAGGGCTTGATCACCATAGCCAGCTATGAAAGAAACTTAGGGAGATCATTCCCGACCACCCCTTGTAGTGCATCTCCACTTTTTCTAATTGTTTTTGTTGAAGTTCGCTCCTTGAACCCTGATCCGACGTGACATCCACCAAGATTTTTTAAACTGCCACTTGCATTTCTAGCCTGTACATTAGTAGTTTGTTAGTAGGATAGTTACTGTAACAACAAAGGACATTTCCGTTAGAATTAAGTAAAGATTGTATAGCTAAATTAGTGGTGGCTTAGTGACATAGTGGCACTCATTATAGATCACAATGTAGAAGGCTAATCTCATGTATAAGTTCTCGCCCTGAATTTGGGCAAATCATCTGAAAGCAATTCGCTTATTCCAACATGGTATCAAAGCGGCTATCCTGAGAGAAAACGAGATCAAAGAATGCACTAGCGGACACCTGTTAGCAGAGAAAGGGAAGAGCATGAATCAAGTCGAGAGAGTTAAGGTTAGGAGTGAGACAGAAGGAACCAGTGAGCGCTGCTCCTGAATGTCGGAGGAGTGAGAAAGAGTGAAATGGCCGAGATATCTAATTCCGCGTCTAGAGAAGGGGACAAACTGAGAGGGTCATCGAACTATTATGTCTGGGCACTGAAAATGAGAGTTGTACTTCATGCCGAAGGTTAGTGGTCCGTCACAGAGAATGAGTAGAATCCAGTGATATTTCCCGCTACAATAGAAGGAGAAATCATGACTGAAATATAGTTGAGGAGAAAGAAAGTCTTAGCTTGCCGTTTGCTGTTGCTATCGATTGCAGATGACATCATCGACCTCATAGCACAACACACGGATCCAGCACTAGCTTGGAGAACCCTGAAAGATCAATTCAATGCAGGAAATCAGTCACAAGTGCTCACACTGATGGGACAGCTACAATCTCTGCGAATGCCCGAAGAAGGATCCATTGAAGACTACATTAAGCGAGCAAGAGAACTGAAGAATCGATTGAACAGCATAGGTGAGCGACTATCGGATAGGAACGTGAACCAACTAATGATGAACGGCCTGCCCTGATCGTTTGAAAGTTTGATTCAAACACTTACACATCTAGACCCCAACATGACGTTCAAACAACTGAGTGCAAGTCTACTGTCAGAAGCTCACAGACGCCAGCACTGCAATCAGCAAATCGGTGACAATGAGGCTCTCGCTGCTAGTTTCTAACAGCAAGCAAGCATGTGGAGAAGAGGAGGACATTGGCCGATGCGAGGACGTGGTTTCCCAGGAAGAGGCTACCTAGAAGCACAAGCTTATCCCTAACTGCCACCAATTTGCTACAACTGCAACTTGCCAGGATACATTGCCAGAGACTGTAAGATGCCTTGCAAAACTCAATTGTATTAGAGTCAGGAACAGGCTAGGACCACTGTATACGCAAATTTTGTAGAAATGTTTAGCCCTCATCTAGAAGATTATGATCCCTACTATGATCCCTACTATGACGACAATGGACCATGGTATCTAGATAGCGGTGCCACGGGACACGTAGCAGCAGACTATCAAAAGCTAGATCAGACCAACATCTCGTCAGGAGTAGAGATTAGCGAGATCAAGACAGGAGGAGGAGAGTCTCACGCAATACGAGACCCTGGCTCAGCGACTGTAAATACAGAACATGGAGCAATAAAACTCAAGGAGGTTAAATACATATCGAGTATGAAGAAGAATCTTGCATCAGTTGGAGTAATCATAGACTCAGGTCATGAGGTCATGTTTTCTAGTAAACAATGTTGGGTCAAGGACGAACAAGGCCAGCTAGTTGCATCAGGTAGGAGAGATCCCACAAATGGCTTGTACTCATTCAAAAATCAAATTGTGGCAGATACTACCTATAACTGTGACATCACTACTATCTGGCATCGTCGCCTAGGTCACTTAAGTTTTCCTAGTCTCTACCACCTGCCGCAAAAACCGCAAGCAACTGGAATACCAAAGCTCGCTCTAGAAAACAAGATATGCTCGTGTTGCATGGCAGGTAGACAGCATTGTGAACGTTTCCCAAGGGCCTCCGAAACCCGCACAGAAAGATCAGGACAACGCATGCACATTGACCTCATGGGACCGATGCAGAAGGCTTCACTTGGAGGCTCCCTGTACGTTCTTGTGTTCACCGATGACTACTCCAGAAAAAGTTGGGTCTACTTTCTGCGTTACAAGAGCGAAACCTTCGATAAGTTTAGAGAGTTCGCACAAAAGATTGAAATAGAAACCGGCAGCAAAATTCAAACCCTGAGGTCCGACAGAGGTGGAGAATACATATCGACAAAGTTCAGAGTGTTTTGTGCAACACGTGGAATTCATCAAGAACTTACACCAGCAAGTTCTCCTCAACAAAATAGAGTAGCAGAACGGAAAAATTGAACCTTAATTGAAAAGACGAGGAGCATGTCACACGATTGCAACTTACCAACATTCTTATGGACGGAAGCAGTGTCGCATGCGAACTATTTGACGAATCGGAGTCCAACTAGGGCGAACTCAGAGACAACACCAGAGGCGAAATACACTGGTATGACTCCCAATATCTCTAACTTGAAGATTTTTGGATGCGTTAYGCATGTACATATTCCAAAGGAGAGTCAAAAAAAGCTTGACAATAAGTCACAACCATGCCTGTTCTTAGGCATAGACAGTGAATCAAAGGCATTCTGCTTGTATGATAAATTCAAGCGAAAAGTGATCATTAGCAGGGATGTGGTCTTCAATGAAACCAAGGTTGGCTTCCAACACATGAGTGAGATTGAGGATGAAAGCGGTATCCCAGTACCCATGTTGATGACACAACCTTCAGACCACCTAGAACCTATGCATGCACAGAATCCGGAATCCAATCGGCACATAAGCTTAGAAAGCAGCGATCAAGTTCAGACAGACTTCCCTGACACATGCCCACAGATAGAATTCGACCATGCACTTGATGCATCGGATTCCGATCACCCATCCAATTCATCGGACGATCGATCGCAGCCAACTAGCGCTGCCGCACTAAACCAACCCCAACCATTAGATATCGAACACAACACTCAAGGAAATCATTCTATTATGCGCCGAGTCCCAGTCGATCGAACCATAGGACCTGCAGAAAGAAGGTACCCTAGTAGAATCAGAAACCCATTACCCATCTACCCGCATGAAGGATTTCTGGACGCTAATTGCAGAAACAATGGAAGAACCATCCGATTGCAAAACTGCATCGCAACATAGAGAGTGGAAAGCAGCCATAGAGAGTGGAAAGCAGCCATAGAGAGTGAAGTTACCTCCATCCTGCGCAACAATACATGGACAGCAGTGGACCGACCTTCAAATAGCAAATCCATCACTGCAAAGTGGTTATTTAAGGTCAAGAAAGACGCCCAAGGCAAAATCAACAAACTAAAGGCAAGGTTGGTAGCCAGAGGTTTCCAACAGCAAGAAGGGGTGGATTTCAACGAGGTTTTTGTACCTGTTGTCAAATGGTCTACCATCCTAGCAATTTTTGCTTTAGTAGCCAAGCATAATTGGCCTTTACACCAAATGGATGTAATTACTGCATTCATAAATGGGACCATCGAAGAAGACATACTCATGGAGATCCTTGCTGGCTTCCCAGGATTTGACGATAGTTCAAAATCTGCAAAATAAATCATGCTCTCTACAACCTCAAACAATCACCGAAAGCTTGGTATGACAGGATCACTCAGTGGCTGAAAGAGAACGGAATGATGCAGAGAAACAGCAACCCAAACTTGTACTTCTCCAGAAAAAGGGGAAAGCTTACCATTCTGCTATTGTATGTGGAYGATCTGATAATTACAGGAGATGACAAACAATCAATCGCCGACTTCAAGGCGAAGCTGCAGGGAGAGTTCGAAATGACAAACCTCAGTGAAGCGAGCAGCTACCTTGGTGTTGAGATCCACCGACAACCAGACAACATTTTTGTGAGCTAGGGAGGGTACATTCAGAAGCTGTTGAAGAAATTTAATCTTCAACTCTGTAACTCTACAAGGATCCCAATCAACCCAAAGACCTGCCTTCAAAAGCAAATGGGAATTGCAGCCACAGATCCCACGGAGTATTGCTCGCTGGTGGGTAGCTTGCTCTACCTATCTTACACACGACTAGACATTGCTTATGCAGTAAGCAATGTGACAAAGTATATGCATGAGCCTGAGGACGCACACTTTCAAGCAACCAAAAAGATCCTCAAATACTTGCATGGTACAATTGATCATGGTATGTTCTTCCCCGCAAACAACTCATGCAACTTTTACAGCTACTTCGACGCTGACTGGGGCCGCGACTTGGACACTCAACGGTCAACTTTTGGCATTTTGCACCAACTTGTCAACACATCGATCAGCTGGAGTAGCAAACTCCAACCTACCGTATCTCTATCAAGTACCGAGGCGGAATATCAAACACTTACGGAAGCAACGAAGGACATAACTCACTTTCGTTGATTGTTCCAAGAAATCGGTGTGTCTGTAGACTCTCCTACAACCCTGCTATGTGACAACCAGTCAAGCCTGAAGCTCGTCAAGAATCCCGTGATGCATGCAAGAACAAAACACATTGAAATTCAGCATCATTTCATAAGGGAGTCTGCAAATGCAGGCGTGTTACAAATGGAGTATGTCCCCACCAACAATCACCTTGCAGACTTTCTGACAAAACCTCTTTCATACAAAAGCTTTGTTGAAAATAGGCGACGCGCAGGTGTGATCTCATATCCATTTATTACTCTCCAAACCTAATCTAGGCCCAAGAAGGAGTCTGATAATTGTCAAGCCACAATGCTTGCTTGCTACTCTTATGCCTAAAATCTGGGGCTCTAGGGTTTCTCTTAGTGGATCGATTGTTCCACCACCTGTTCGGGTGCTCCAACAAATCCCTCCAGTAAGTCTCCATATCTGTAGGGGGTCGATCTCCTGAAACCCTAATACTATCAGTACAACCGATTATCTCCTCGCGACGCACCGCCTCCTCGGAGAATTGACATAGGTACCATAGGCGCACACAGAAATCCTGGACATTGCAGCATACTTGTCGCAAGCCTAGGGCGATGAGCCAGATTGTTAACACAATGATCAGAACCTGCATCACGCCCACCAGGCACGCCCATTAGCAACAAAAACAACACAAATCATTACGCATTACCCACGCGTCACATACAATGTAACAACACCCATAGCTCGAAATCCCCTCCCGAACTCTCACGCATTGATGCCCAAGGCGAATTAGATTGCCAGGAGCACCAGTCACCCTCAAAATGGCACCAAATGCACTCAATGGGCTGAAACCTCTTGTGGCCAATGTTCCCCGTGGCCCTAAGAGCCTTGAACAACGACGCTAGCGTGCGAGCTTGGAGCGGCAAGCTTGTGAGTTACAAGTGTGGAGCCTGTGAGCCGTGAGCCCCCAAAACAAAAAAATTCAAATTTTTTGCTAGATAACTAGTTTTCCAATTTTTTTCTTAAAAAAAGGCAAAAATTTCTTGTTTATACTAAGTTCAGAGACCCATGAGCGTGTATCCTATAACCGTGGAGGACCCAAAATTTGATACTTTGTTATTATGAATTTATATCCTCACTATGCATTTTGGTTTCTACATGTGTGTGCCACAGTTTAGGGTTTTAGGTATCTCCTACGATAAAAGGCAAGTCAAATGCTTCAACTATATTGAACTCATGTCATTTTCGCTAAACAATATTTTCATTTTTCTTTCTCTAAATCAAATGTGGAGAAACGTAGTTAGGGAATGAACCGCAACGTTTGGAATTTTGAACAAGTGGTAGTTTAAGAGGGCACGTGTAGAGTTTCGACTTAGGAGAATCAGTCCAAAGATAGGGTGCCCACTATGGTGTGAGTGTACGGTAATGTATTGTCAAATGTTGACATAGTGCAGAGCATTGTAGTATTTGTAACACAACAAATTTTAAACGATTGCTTGGGTTCTACATGAAAATGAAGTCAATGTAAAATCAAGGATGACTCTAATCAACAAGAAGAGTGCCCAAACAAATGGGGAGCATTGAAGAGAAATGAGAGGAAAAAAAAATAGAATGGAAATGAAAATGAAAATCACATGAAAACAATATGCAACAAATCATTTCAATTGTAACATATAAAAATGAATACATTGTAGGGGAAGTACATTTGAAAATAGGGCTATGCCTATTGTGGAACTATGATGATTCCGGCTTGAACTAACAGTACCTTCAATTCATCGAAGCTATAACTTGGTGCATGAATGAATTTGTCATTCATGACATCCATCTTGCAGAAGTACCTATACAAATAGTACAAGTGCTTGCAATTCACGTATTGCTGTCTACCTCCTATAGCTGATACAACCATATTGACAAAATCTGGGCATGTGCATGTGGGGAACAAACCCACTATAACTCGGTAGACGTTCTTGTTTGAGTCTGCCCCTGTCTCTAGCTCCACGATTGCACCAAGGCCTGGAAAAGGGATCAAGGCCCGGAAAAGGGGTCAAGGTCACTCCTACAATTAGCCCCGTAACATTGCGGGCACTCTCCCACTTGTTGCGTTGCTCTATAGTTGGTGCATTTGCAATCCTCCGTATGGGCTTGTTGTTCCTAACCGTTGGATATGCATCCGGGTTCTTTGGTGGTGGTTCATCAAACACGATGGTCTTGAAAATGTTGGACATGGTGAAGATTCTACGTGGCAACAATGTAGGCTGTTTTTGGAGTTTGAAACCTGCATGCTGCAACAACAACGTCTCTTCTCGGCTGAGGTTTGTTCCACTCAAGACGGGCCAAATCTCTGGCACCTCTGGCCAGTCAATGACCCACTTCCGCTTTGAACCTTTGACACATTTTTCAATGTCGTCGCAGCAGAACCAAAAATCAACTTGAACTTCTCTCTTACTTCCATAGTCTTCTTTTCTCCCTCGATAGGTGGGAGCTGCTGTGCCCTTCTTCCCCTTTGCAATTTTGGCARTGCATTTGATGTTRGAGGTCCTYTGTTGAGCTTGACATCTTGCATTTGATTTGTGGCTAATCCTCGCAATGTGCCACTTGGATGTGTCGCAGTCACTTTCAAAAGCAATGGTCACATGTCGGATAGGATTAGGATCGGGTTGTTTACCTGGTTCCTCTGAAGTTAGTAAGGAAGCGGTAGTTGACCTTGTTTGCACACGCGGCTGAGAAAAGTTGATTTTTTCCGTTCTGTGTGAATCTCCAGCATCACCAATGGGTACATCCAGCTTCCTCTTGGTGCTCCCAAAAATTTCTTCTCCTTCAAGATGTGGTACTCTAGTTCCCACATCCTCAGCTCCGGGCAGTGCGTTCAATGCTTCCGCTATTTTCTTGGGATCTCCGCTTCGCCTCACGGCTCTCAACTTGAGCTCCCCCTTGGACGGCCTGATCCTGATGCATGGCCACTGAGGTATGCACGGTAGTTGGTCATTTGCATCCACGCCCGAATACTGTCGTCGCAAGTTGCATCGAACAAGTTGTTACCTCTCTTTCCCAACATTTGGAGCCACTTATTATGAACGGTCTCCGACAAATTGCAAAAAGGCAAGTCCGTCATTTCTTCTAAACTCAGTTTCTAAGAATGCATCCAAAACAGGAAATGCGTTAGGGTTTGCAATTCCATTATTAGAATGTGTTCACTGGAGAACATGAAATCGGCACTTCAAAACCATCGGCCGGATCCGACTGATGGTTGGCACTGCTCTCTTTCCATGACTTTACTTGTCACGGTTAGAACCGAATGGTTTAAAAAAGGAACTATTTCAGTTCCTTCTACTTTACAATAAATCATGATGGCTTGAACACGATCCAAACATATCGGCAATTACTGAAATGTAATTTGTTTTGAACAAACTATGCACTGGAGAGACTAGAAATTGGCACCCCGAAACCTTCAATCGGATCCGACTGAAGGTTTAGGCATGCTTATTTGTGGTCCCTTGTCTGCAACGCTTAAACATGAAAGGAAGAAATTAAAATACTAGGGACCCTCCTATAGCTATACTTTTTTTTGACCGGACACAAACATGAAAGGAAGAAATTGAAATATTGGGGACCCTCCTATGGCTACATTATTTTTTTGACCGGACACAAACATGAAAGGAAAAAATTGAAATACTGGGAACCCTCCTATAGCTACATTTTTTTTTTGATCGGACACAAACATGAAAGGAAAAAATTAATATACTGGGGACCCTCCTATAGCTACATTTTTTTTTTGATCGGACACAAACATGAAAGGAAAAAATTAATATACTAGGGACCCTCCTATAGCTACATTTTGTTTTTGACTGGACACAAACATGAAAGGAAAAAATTGAAATAGCGGGGACCCTCATATAGCTACCTTTTATTTTTGACCGGACACAAACATGAAAGGAAAAAATTGAAATACTGGGGACCCTCCTATAGCTACATTTGTTTTTGACCGGACACAAACATGAAAGGAAAAAATTGAAATACTAGGGACCCTCCTATAGCTACATTTTTTTTTTGACTGGACACAAACATGAAAGGAAAAAATTGAAATACTGGGGACCCTCCTATAGCTACGTTTTTTTTTGACCTGACTCAAACATGAATGGAAAAAATTGAAATATGGGGGATAGTCCTATAGCTACATTATTTTTTTGACTGGACACAAACATGAACGGAAAAAATTGAAATAGCGGGGGATCCTCCTATAGCTACATTATTTTTTTGACTGGACACAAACATGCCTCCGATTGGGAGCACATAGAATATATATATATATATATATATATACAAACTAGGCTGTACATAATGGAAACTTTATATACAAATTCACATGACAAATTCACTTACCATAGCCATAAATCCTCCCCACTGCAAGTATCAAAAATGCCAGAATGCCAGCCAGTGGTCCAAGTGATGAAGACCTTCTTCGCATGCAGCACCGGAGGACAACCACCACGACCGAATTTCAAGGTAGCGTGTCTCAGCTTCATCAACGGTCTTGGATTCTTTATACTGCTTGCACAGAGTGATGTGTTGTTGCTGGAATGCCTCCTTGATATGCTTTTGGGTGTGTTTGTGGAGAGAATTACTCCAATGGAGCAAGCAGGTTCTTTCACAATTCTCCATTACCTCATTGGAGGACCCAATGCCGTACACAATCCGAACAGCATTCCAATTTGCCATGGCACTATCTACCATGAATCCCTTGAAGTTCACTTGTTCCACTTCGTGTCGAGCCATGACTGTGTTCAAAGATTTCCAGAACTGAACTTGGATCTCCGTGTCTTCCGATTGCATATCACAAGTGGCAATGGTCATGACTTTTTTGTATTGGGCATCGTACACGTGGCAAGCCATGGTACTCCATTCGTTCACATGCCTCATATGGTCAAACATCATCAACGCATTCTGTAGGTCGCCTCTTGATTGCATTCGGCGGACTAGGTCCACTCCACTCCCTGGCCCTTCAGAGAGCATCTTGAAAAGGTAGACCTTTTCCTTTCCCTGTCTTGAAAAGACGCTGTCATGGATAAACTCAAACTTGGACTCTTTCTTCATCGTCATTATGTTGTCGATGACCCCTCCATTGTTATTCGAGCGGAACGAGGATATGACGTTCCTAATGTTAGGACTGCTGAGGTATTGGAATCGGTCCATAACTTCATCTAGTTCTTGTCCTTTCAACATCTCTTTTTCTCCTTCTCCATTGTGAAACAGGTAATTTGTGAGAAACTCCTTGCTAGCGGAAAGTGCAATTGTAGAGTTGGTGGCCGTCGACGTTTTGGCCACCTGCTCTGCAATGAGTCCCGAGATTTTTTCTGCCGAGTCTCTATACATGCCCATAGCTACAGGGTGGGCATGATTTCCAAAGTGAATCGCAGCCCTTGTCATTTTTTCACTATCGCTGTATGCATAGTATATCCTGGTGTCACAAACATTGAGGCACGTCGATGTCCTGTTGTAAATTTGTTCATAGTATAAAAACATATTATAATATGTATTGTTGAGTAGCTTCATGGTGACGCTGTTTTGTTGAATAACTTCAAGATGACGTTTCGTGGAGGTACATGCCATCAAATTTAAAAGGACGGCTTTGCTGTAGAGTTTCATTGAAGTCCATTAGTGATATTTATTTTCCACTTTATAGTCCAAATGTCGAACTGGAGGGTATTTTCAGAGTTCCAAGACGAAGAAGAAGAATCGCAGCCTGGATTTGAATTTTCATTGTCACAACTACCGGATCAACCTCTTCTTCCGCTCAGTCTTGCGCCGCCGCATGAGCGTCCATAAGAAGAAACTGGGCCTTCTCGACCGCCAAAGCAACCTCGTGTGGAGCGGCGATGGCACGGGAATCTTCAACGTGACGCTCAGGCACTGGTGATTTTGTTGCAGGTTGGATGTGTTGAGCCCCGGCAGCCGAGATGTGACATTTGAAGGATGTTTTGAAGGTCTCAATGTCAATCAGTATTACTGCATGATGAAACATATTGAAGGAAGTAGTGGTCACCATCGTTGGTTAAAGGGGCCAGTAAATCCTTTAACGAAGGCGGGTCGTGTTAATTACATCGCTGCGACTATTAAGCGCATTCTCCAGTTCTTGCAGATGGAGTAAAATTAGCCTTGGAATTCTAGTTTTTTACCTTTAGTAGGCATTGGTTTAATGTTAATACTTCAATCCATATTTGAAGTATTTTATTGAAATTATTTCGTTTGGTTATAGTTGTAGAAGGAAAGAATGGAAATAGTTTGGACTTTTAAGTGATTTTCCTTCTAAGTTAAAGATAAAGATATAGATGTGGGGCCAAATATGAAGGCCATTAGGTGTAAGTTGACTTTAGGAGGGAAATAAGGGCTGATGTACACTTGTTTAGGTGGGGCAAAAGGTGTTGGAAAAGGGGAGGAAAAGATGGACACTATTCATCTTCTCTCCCAATGTTGTTTTGGAGAAACCGAATGTTTGGGGACCTATTGTGTTGTGAGTTTAAAGAATTATGAAATGAAATTCAGAGGTGTTGTGTATCATGGTGTGTAGTTTCCAAATTTATCTCATTTTCTTGATTTGGAGTTGTGAAGCAAAAATTGTGCTAGTTTGAGTGGAGTGAGGTTTGTTGCCTTTAAAATTAAGAGGCAGAGACTTCGACTGACCATAAAAGACGGACAGGTTCTTGTTTTGCAATGAAATTTGTAGTGAGTGTAGGAAATTGTGTTAGCTTTCCATGAAGCTATCATTCGTTCTATTCAAAGTTTGTATGAGAAAGTTGTGAGTGTGGAAGCGAAGGAAGGTCTGCTGCTTTTCCCTTTTCAAGGCCAAAACTTTGGATGGCCATAGAAGTTGGACAGAGTTTTAGAATTGTTTGAAATTTGGATGAAAAGTAGATGATTGTAATAGCTTTCCGAAAAGCTATCATTTAGTTCATTTGGAGTTGTATATCAACGGTGACACTCATTCAAAGTTCAGCTTGGGAATTGAAGATGGAGTTGGAGTTGAAGGAGTTTTGAAGACTTGTGTGTTTGTGTGTGTGGCTTGTGGCTTTGTAAAATTCATTTTATTGTTGCGGGCAGTTTGGTTTACACCAACACTAGCCTCATTTTGTGTTGTAGATGCGACGAAGTGGGGTTAGTTGCCCATATGGTCGAAACTTTTATGTTGTTCCCACTAGTGAAGCAAGTTTGTTGGTCACCATGGGTTTGAAATTTAGGATCCAATCCCTCGGACAGCTCAGCTCGTGGTCTGGCCGTCCCGCTTTACACATCCAAAGCCCGTGGTTTCTTATCACCCTACCTTAACCCTTGGCCTTATAGAACCACCACAGGATAGGTCAACGGAAGATTGAAGTGAAGACTGAAGATCAAGCAAAGATTGAAGAGAAGATTGACTGAAGATTCGAGTTTTTTTTTACTTGTCTTTCATCTACACTCACAACCTGCAGCCAAACATCCTGTGTGTTCCCTAAGCGCACTCCTCTCTACCCGACATCGGGATACTCTTGCAAACCTTGCATACAAGAGTATAGTCATTGGGCAGTCTACCTCCTACAACGAAAGGGAAGACTGTGTATCCGCTCCACTCTGTCTCATTTTTTTTGAAAGCCCTCTTAAGATAGTCACACTTTGTATTTTGACAAGTAAAGTGGCCAGTGCAGTATGACTTACGGAATTTCAAGTTGTTGGGGTTGTGGATGTTCGTGGTGACAAGCTTGCACCATGCGTTTCTATCGTATCTTTTGTCCATCCCGTCCAAGTTCTTAGCCGCCGACGAAGAGGAGGAAGAGTGACATGGAGGCAATTCAAAGATCACGTCACCGTTGAATTGCGTCGGCAGATACTGCACGCGGTGGTGCTTGACAGCATTGAGATCCATTGTGGATAGTTTATTCCGAGAGCGTCGCACTGTTTCCAATCTCTTCAAGCACTCCATGATGCTGACTGGGTGAAAAAAAGAATGAGGAGAGGAATGCAGAGGCGGACGAGATCTAAGAGATTGAATAGGACTACTATATGAGGTGTTTGGATCCGAGTGAGCAAATACGGTTTTGTTGCACTCCAAAGGAATTGTGCACTTCTGCTTCCCAAGCACCAAGTCAGGTGACTCACTATTCGACTCGCTAGACAATTCTACAATAGATTCTAATTTTTCGACCTTCACCGTCGGGAGAACTACGCTCTGAGGGAACACGAGGCTGCCTTCAGAAGTTGCACTTGGTGAAACTGTTCGGGTAACGTAAGGCATGTCCACTATTGAATTATCCGAATGACGACTTAGAATTTCCGTTGACAGACCTAGCATTGAAAGTGGAAGCCCATAAGCCCGACAGTTCCCAGGGCCTAGGTACCAGCAATGGCCTTCTCCTTCTTGACATTTGACGATAGAGATGGACTGCTCTAATTCACCTGACTGAGACACCTTCTCCTCTTCAATGTAGATGGAGGACTCCACAAATCTGAAGCGAACGTGTAGGAGATGACTCATGACTTTAGCACAATCTCCGTCTGTGGTTGGAAACACAAGGGGGACATCTTGACCATGCACTTGGATACAAGACATTCTAGCGGAACAAGGACAACACATAAGAGCATTTGCGAGACAGCAAGACAGTGGAAACTGAGGAGGCAGCCGAATTAGTATTTTCTCATACAGTACCATTCCATCCAAAGATTTATATTTGCGTGACGAGGAGGTTAATTACGGAAAGAATTAAAGTTCGTTACAGCAATGAAGGTTGCAACCAGACCGCCATAGGATAATTCAAGTCGTGCAGTATTTCCTACTTAATTATGGTGAACGGGAAAGAGGTATAAAGATAATTAAAAATAATAGCGACGCCAATTATTAAAAGCTACCCATTACATTGGTACTACCGATTCCTAAGATATGCCTCGATATGTGCGGAATGAAAAGGCGGCGGACATCCTCGAATTTGGCAAAGCCATTAAGTTTACCACATAGGCACATTAATCAGGCTGCCAAAAGGACGCATTAATGTGCTTGACGGCCGATGGAATTAAGGGACTTAAGTATGTCCAGAGTACCTCAAATTCAAGACGTTAAAAAAATAACATAAGATGGCCAGCCACCTTCTAAACAAGGCCTTTTTATTTGCTTCAACAACACTTGATAGGAGGAGAGGAGAGGGAGGCCGTTTGTTGACAGATTGCGCTCCATGCATGTAGAACTACCTAGAGCTGAGCATGTGCTTCCTTCATTGAGGAAGAAGAAAAGGTGTATTTCATTTTACTTTTCGTCATCGAAGTCATTTAGAAAGTCTAGGATGAACAAGAAGAAGGTTGTGTCAAAGATGTCTCAATCAACCCCGGGGGAGCTAAAGAAGTCCCTTCGCTTTGGTGGAGGCAGTATTGGAGGTGAGGACGCTAGTGCTGCAAAGAATGGTATTGCAAGAGTCAACACGCAATAGGACTCAGGCGGCGATCACAATGAAGGTGAACAAGAGAATGTTTACACTGTGAGTATTTGTTCCCTCAAATCCCTTAGATTCCTTGCATTACAGTGAATTGAAGGATAGAGTTCGTAAGAAAATATCGGAATGGCTTGCAAGCTAGGAAGGCAACCTGGAGGCCGCGCCACGCAGCCGTGCCACTTAGCCCACAGGCTGGGGCTGGCACGCAGCCCACGCCGCGCAATCCGCAGGCCGGGGCTGGCAGCCGCGCCGCCCAACCCGCAAGGCGGGGCAAGCAGGCCGCAATCCGCGGCAGGCAGCCCGGTGGCTATGCCCCCCACCTGCCTCGGCGCGGTGAGGCGGGGCGCCACCTCAAGGCGTGGCGGCCCATGTGCCATGCCGTTGTGGCGCCTTGCCACAACATTGCATGGGGACCACGGGTCATGCGGGCTACATTCCCTCCCGACCTTCCACATGCAAGAAAAGCGTTGTCCGTGACATGGGCCGCCTCCAAATTTATAGGATCTTCTAATTTGGGAAACTCAAGTCCACCAACATGCATGGATTCAATCTTCAACTTCAAACCATAAAATGTCTAAGTTGCATTGCCTCATCTTCTTACCGCATCTATGAGCTCAAGAATGCAATGCAAACAACTTCTTAGCTTCCTTCCGAATTCTTAGTGTGTCTTCTCATTTGTGGCCGCAATGAATGCACAGAGGGAGGAGAGGGCACTGGAAATGAGGACTACGTGAAGCCGCGCAAGAGATGGCAACAAAGATGGAGAAGACGCTCCAACGCCGCGGGTGCACAAAATCTCCAGCCACCGCAAGGTTCAGATTTCTCCACATTCAATGACATGAGATGTAGAAGTAGATTTAATCCACCTACATTAGAATTTGATCGCTTTGCAGAATGCATCAAGGCAAGCGCCCCACTATGCAAGCCGTGAATTTGTAGATAGTGGCAGCGCGGGGAGAGCAAGCACGGCCCAACAGCGCTGGCCCCTTACTCATGCTGTTGGCACTCATTTCGAGCGCTGCCTTGCCTCCACCCACAATGGGCGGGGCTGGGGCAGAAGGGTGACAGGGGTCGCGCTTGACCAGATCTTAGGATGTGAAATTTTAGGGACCCATTTTGAGGGGGTCGAGCCGACACCCCTCCGGCATCAGTCGCATCCGACTAGGGTCCAACTGGTGCTGGCTCGACCCCCTCAAAATGGGTCCCTCGACTGTTTGGCTGCCTCCAGGAGCTCCTCGCGGTGTCACTGCAACCGGCGCGGCCAGTAAGTCACGTGCGCAGCGGCCACAGCGACAAGCGCAACGCGGGAGAGCAAGCGCGGCCCAACAGCGTTGGCCCCTTACTCATGCTGCTGGCACCCATTTTGAGCGATGCCTTGCCTCTACCCACGATGGGCAATAGTTGATTCCAGCAGGGCCGCAATCAAATGTTCTTGTGAGATAGCCTACGCGATGGCAATTGACTAGGAATACCATTTTGGAATGGGCACTACAATTGGATGATCTCCATTCTTGTTTGCATGAATTTATTGGGTGAATGATTGTTTGGATCTGTTGAAGGCTGATTTCTGGTGTTTTTTTCTTTGTTGTAGATTTCGGATGAACATCGAGACATCCCTTCCAGTCTGGCTGACCCGATCGTACCAATCACTGAAGTGGCTACTGCTGAACAATCTGAGCCAAAGACTTCTGCTCATATTAATTTGAATGTGTCTAGTGACTCTGACGATGGGGATGAGGGGGACATGGTAAGGTTCAAGGACATTATGAGTGCTGCTAGTCATGCTGCAGATGCCTTGAAGGACTCCGAGCTCGGTCGCAATACCAACTGGCCTAGTCACCTCATTGCAGGATTTACTCACAAGCGAAAGCGACCTGTGTTTTCTCTAGAGAGCTCGGAGACGGAGTACAGTTCAGAGCCACAGACTTCCATGTCTATTGCTAAACCAGAGTTCGAGGAGTTGTCTGGGTCTGAGGGTAGTGATAGCGTTGGCTGGTTTGGGGACGTTATCATTCTTCTTAGCTCTGACTCTGAAGATGATGTTGAGATTCTTGACACCTGAGTGGATTGGAATTCAATATGCTATTTGTATATCATGTTTGCTTAGTAGGCCATCGACGAGAACTGACTTTGGACACTCAGCAAAACATTATATACCAATGATGTCTATTGCCGCTTTGAAATAAAGTATGAGATTCAGTAGCTGACATGTAAAGTTCGTATATATCTCATCATCTGTATGTGTCAGAAATATTCTGTTCATCATGCTCCGTGGTTGCTCTTGCAGATGGACGTGTCGCCTATCAATGAAACTCAAGATGAGAGAATTCTTGAAACTCCGGGGACTAAGGAAACAAGTCAACCTGAAATTGGAGAGGAAGAAGAAGGACATGCAATGGATGAAGACGTGGTGGATGACGAGGAGAAGGACTTGCTGGAGGACAACCTACGTAGGCTTCAGAAGGTGGACTCCATATCTACCATCAATGAATTGAGGATGAAACCGGAAAACTTGTTTCGACTTCCTATTCCACTCTGCAGGCTTGTGGCCATGCCAATGGTGCGACCAACTTTATCATGCAACGTTCAATTACTGGAGAGAGAATTTGCATGCGGGTATCGTGATGGGGCGGCTATATTCTATGTCTCCACCACGAATAAGGCAGGTGAGACTTTTGAGTTCACGGCGGAAGAGATGGACAAGTGGGAGTGTGGGACCCTCTGTGGAAGCAGAAAAATGCTAGCTTCAAAGCATACGTGGAATCCCAGAGTGACCTCAAGTTCATGAAGAACTTGAAACTCTATGTTTGCGATGGCAATCACTGCCGCTTGGCATGGATGAATGTGATCTCGAGGATGTATTCCACGAAACTGGATTGGCACTATTCGGTGGATTGTATTGTTCTAGACACCAAAGGGAAAATTGAGCTTGTCATGTAGGTCATGCATGACATCAACAAGTGAGTTTCTTGATCCCCTTGTCCTTTGCTATTGGCTCTTCAGAACAATTTCTACCTAATTCTGAATCCGGAATATGAAATACTGATTGCATTGCCACATTTTTGATATGCAGATCTACAGAAGACTTCCACATAAAGACAAACCTGGTTCATATTTTGTACCGAGTCCAAAAGTATGGCTTGCTACCGATGGACGGATTCAGCGACATGCTTAGGCCCTCTGAGCGGAAGAGATGTGTATCGCTGCCATTGAGGAAAACATGGTATTCCATGCCTGCTGAGGTCTTCACCTCATTTGTCTTCAGGGTGAGTTCCAGACTCCGTTGATTTATCGATTCCGTTACGTTTCTTTTGTTCAATATCACCTTCTCCTCTACTTCGTTGATTTTCCTAATACTACAATTGTGTAGCAAGAGATTGCGCTCGCGGCGGATGCGGCGCTTCGAAAATACCATGAGACCACACCGGTGGATGAGAAGACTGATGAAATGGCCGCCCATGCCATGAGGATAGGAGCCAAGGAGAAGAACATGAAGCTGTACGTGAAGATGATCAAGCTACTGATAGTGGCTAATCCTACCCACGGTCTTGGATTCCTTGAAGAGGTGAGCTTGGATGTTTATCAAAACATGAAGTCATTCTCCATGGATTATATTTTCATTTGTACACTTAATTTAATTAATTCTTGGTGGTGTAGGTGGAGAGGCATTGGAGCTCAAACGAGGTGCCCGAGATGACGTTGGAGAAATTGCAAATGGTCGCTACTTCCAATACCACACCCGAACACAAGGTCCAATTATTGCAATGGTGGAACTCCTCCATTCCATCTCGTGATGCAAGGAAGTTTCCAACCAAGCCTGTATCCGAAACTCACTTGGGACCTTTCGTAAACAAGTGTGTTTGGTTTGCCGGGGTACGTGCCTCTCCCAAGATATTTGTTGAATTGTAGTATTTTATTTATCATGTTTAGCAAGAAATTTTCGAGTCTCTAATGCCTGAAGAATCCCCATATTTCATTCGATGAAACCTAATACTTGCACTCACTTATTTGTTTAGATCGAAGATGCAGCGGTGGAGTACTTTGAAGAGGTTGTCAGACAAGACAATATAAAAATCAATATGAACGTACCGCTGCAGCTAGAGACCTTACAGGAATACGTGGAGGGATGGAGGAGGAAGGTTTGGGACCACGGGTTCCATCCTTACCTGAAAGGAACAAATTANTCTACTTCGTTGATTTTCCTAATACTACAATTGTGTAGCAAGAGATTGCGCTCGCGGCGGATGCGGCGCTTCGAAAATACCATGAGACCACACCGGTGGATGAGAAGACTGATGAAATGGCCGCCCATGCCATGAGGATAGGAGCCAAGGAGAAGAACATGAAGCTGTACGTGAAGATGATCAAGCTACTGATAGTGGCTAATCCTACCCACGGTCTTGGATTCCTTGAAGAGGTGAGCTTGGATGTTTATCAAAACATGAAGTCATTCTCCATGGATTATATTTTCATTTGTACACTTAATTTAATTAATTCTTGGTGGTGTAGGTGGAGAGGCATTGGAGCTCAAACGAGGTGCCCGAGATGACGTTGGAGAAATTGCAAATGGTCGCTACTTCCAATACCACACCCGAACACAAGGTCCAATTATTGCAATGGTGGAACTCCTCCATTCCATCTCGTGATGCAAGGAAGTTTCCAACCAAGCCTGTATCCGAAACTCACTTGGGACCTTTCGTAAACAAGTGTGTTTGGTTTGCCGGGGTACGTGCCTCTCCCAAGATATTTGTTGAATTGTAGTATTTTATTTATCATGTTTAGCAAGAAATTTTCGAGTCTCTAATGCCTGAAGAATCCCCATATTTCATTCGATGAAACCTAATACTTGCACTCACTTATTTGTTTAGATCGAAGATGCAGCGGTGGAGTACTTTGAAGAGGTTGTCAGACAAGACAATATAAAAATCAATATGAACGTACCGCTGCAGCTAGAGACCTTACAGGAATACGTGGAGGGATGGAGGAGGAAGGTTTGGGACCACGGGTTCCATCCTTACCTGAAAGGAACAAATTACTTTAGAAAGGGGGACTCCTTCTCGACCTATGAGGGGTCCAACTTGGTGGTTTGGAGGGTGCTGTACCGGTATGTTCCTAGACCGTTGTATTTCTATCTACGCATTACTGAATGAGTAGATGTCAGATTCTCTAGAGTGCTCATAATTTATTTTACGTTGAATGCAAAGTGGGTGAATGACTACAATTACAAGGAAGTCCCTGTAATGCTTGTTTCATATTTCCTACAGGTACTTCAAGTACGAGCTTGAAGCGAAGGATGCAATAGATCGGAAGGACCTCCTACCTTTCTTGGCAGCATGGATGGACTGCAGCTCCGGAGACTACATGTTCTCGCCGAATCAAAACCGCACATTCACCACGGCTCATCTCAGTGGAGGGGCATGGTATTTGGACTGCGCTCCGGCATTCACTCATCCATCAGAGGTGCAATTATGTGCATCTTTGGATGGCATAGGTACCATTGATTTGGAAGTGGATGAGTTTGCCGGCATGACGGACAGGCAGAGGAGGAAGGCCATTGCAAGAAGGGAAACCAATGATCGAAAGAAAGCGGCTCGATTCCAAGTCCTTCTCACCGCCAAGGAAACCAAGGTGGCAAACCGGCTAGCAAAGTTGGCGGAGAAGGAGAAGGAGAAAGAGAAGGAGAAGGAAAAAAAGGCCAAAGCCAAAGGAAAGAAGAAGGTCGAGGATGGCGGACAAATTCCAGCATCCTCGACGGTGGATCAAGGCTCTGAGATTTAAGGTGGATCTGAGAGCGGAGTGAAGAAAAAGGCCACCCTGTCACAGCTCACCGAAGAGGTCATCACTCATGTGACGCAAGCAATTGTCCTCACTGATGACGATTTGGCAAAGTCCGACAATCTTATCCTGAACATCTCCATTGATGACCTCATTGACGATATGGAGTCGAAGGACAAGACTTGGTACAAAGAAGTCTTGGACTTCTTGAGAATGGTACGCACTGGCGTTGTCTAGTTGAAACTGTGGTTCTATGTTTCCATTCACAAGATTGCAGTCTGGATTTGGAACTCATTTTTGGATGTATAATTCTTTGGCAGGTGTTGGCAAGGAAGACTCGCATGCTTCAAGGTATGACAAAAGCTACGCCGGGGGTGGACGTCATGTTCTTCGATTGCCCTAACAATTTTCCCGTGCCTGGACTGTCTTCTCCACCAGATGAGGTGCCAAACTGGAACAAAGATGTTGGAGATGAAGCCGTGCAAGCGGCATTCAGTTTTGCTTCCAGTCATCTGCAAGACCACGGCTGCATCATTGTGTTTCATTCATGGAGTGCCAAAGCAAAGTCCGATATTGCTGGATTGTGCGAGACGTATGACATGGTGAAGAAGGAGTGGATGGGGATGAACCGCATGCACCTGACCTCGGCTATAGACAAAATGAAGACAGTAAGACCCTAAACCTATCTACCTTCCACAATCACCACATCATGTACTACATCAAACTATGAATTTCTGATGTACAAATGTCTTGGATGCTTGCAGACGCAGAAGTTCGGGATCACTCTCATGGTGAAGGACTTAGGCGCTAAAGGGAACTCCAATTTCTCTTTCAAGCGCACTACCACAACGGTCAAGGCCGGTGTCGACATTGCACGGGACGACATGTTGATGAATTACACCCATCCAGATGACATGGCAATGAATGCTAGAAAGCCTTGGCGGGGGGCTCGCGAAAAAGATCCTCGATTCTTTCAGATACTCTTTGAAGCTACAAGCGTTGAAGGAGATCTAGTTATGGACTGCACCGCATCCACAGGTTAATATTCAACTTTATAGTTCTACATTTTCATTATAGTTGACGACCCCAGTCATTCCACTGAAACGTTTTAATTTTCTCCTCCTAGGTGCATCCATTACCGCTTGTTGTGGCACTGGCCATCATGTTGTGGCATTGGAAGAGAACAAGGACATTTTTGATGCCATTTTGAAGCCAATGAGGAAGTCCCCCTCGAACGTGGTGGCCACAGCACCTCCACCAGCAGTTGCGGTTTCACAAGATCCGGATGACATGCCCGTGGTGCCTCGAAAATTTGTACGGAAGGGAAAATTCAGTAAGTAAGTTGGCACTTTTGAACTTCTGTCTTTCAATGGTCCCTTCTGTGTTCAACACTCTTATATGAGGCCATTTTGTTTGCAGCCATCGAGGATTGACGTCAACAAAATCAAGATAGAATGTCGAAGAAAAAAAGTTAATTTTGTATACAGTGAAGAGTAAGTTCCAAACCTCATCCTTTTCGTCGTCGTACARCTTCCTTAGTGTGGTAGCGTTCACGGAAGATGGATCCCAAGCTGAAGTGGACTGTGGATGGCGTTTTAGTGGGGAAGGGGAGTTCACCATACTTTTCTGGCACTTCCCCCCATTTGGAGGACTGTCTATGACGTCCTCATCCACGGCCTTCACCGAAAAGTCCATTGTTGACCGCGCTGTGACTGCAGAGTACATGATGTTCCCCAATCCACTCTGTGATATGGCAAATTGTCCATAGTCAGAGAATGAATCAATTGAGGCGGTTGATTTGTTGTCACAACCAGTCTGAAGGATTGGACTTAGACGACCTGCCTGTATACAAACATATAAGATGTCTATCAAAACAATGTTTGTGGAATGAAATAATGTCAAGGCTAAACACGAATTGCTAACAACTCTCCAACCAATGACTATCAAATACCATTGTATTACAAAAGTACCTACAGAAGATGGCAAAGCCTATGGGTCCACTCAATCACACCACTTTTTTCACTCGGCCCCTTCATTGGAATGAACCTCCAATCCGCCGTGCTGAGCCTTGTCCGATTCTTCGAACATCATTATGACATTTGGATTATTTGCCTTCCACTCATCGTAAATACTATTCGACTCTCCCACTACTCGTTCTAATTCATCGTATTCTGCATGGTCCGGCTCTTGTAGGAGGTGACGCCGTCCGGTATTATTGATTTTCCTAAATGCAGACAATGATTCTGGTTTGGACAAGTGTAAGCGTCGAATCCATGGAAGAACGTGAGTCACTAAACTATCATCCATTTTCCCTCCTCCCTTGTAGGACCACGTCTCAAATAAGAGCACACTCCATGAGAAATTCGTGACGTGTTTGATAGGACTGTCATCCACAATTATTGTATTTTGAGGAGAGAAGATTGAGTTTTTCAACGCGAACAATTTGTCCAATGGTTTCAAGAAGAGGTCCTTGTCAGTGCCCTTGACCTTGTAATTTACAATTTTACCACGTGTGTTTTTACACTTCAAGATGTTGCATTGCTCTTGCCCCAAGACATACAATGGCTGHTGTATGCCTTCGAACAGCTGCTCTGCTACGGGTATAATGTTTGACCTTTTCATGGAACTCCAGACATGTACGTTAGCGATGAAAGATAATTCTTGAAGGAACACATGGCAGTACGATCGGAGCGCAACCCTCTTCATGCCCGTGAAGAGCACTTCTATGCCCAGCGGAACCGGAATGGATTTCTTGTCCCGAGCCAGAGACCTCTTATCCTCACAAACGCACAACACCCCATTCAGATCTAGGATGACGTTGAGCCACTTCTCCGTCACCCCAGATGTGGATGGAGTGACGACACTGAACGATGCGTCACCTAGCGCAACGCGTACCTCACTGCTACCTTGTACACGCGTGTACAACAATAGGTCGAGAGAATTAAGTCGATGAATTGCTTGCGTTGAATCCCGAAGTCACAGACAAGCTTCTGGTAATCACTCCTGAAGTTCAACATCAGAGGAAAACGGACAGGGAACTCACAATATGAGGATAAGCAGTGGCTGCTGCGGCCACGGGGATGTTGACCGCCGAGTCCAGTGAATGCATTGCGATATCGACTACCTCCACATTGGAATTATAGTCAGGCGCCACCTCCGCAATTGCATCCGGAATTTCAATATCCGATTTGGGTGGAATTGAAGCTTCCAATTCCAAGACAGGACCACCTTGCAACGATAGTGAATCCATGAGGACATGATCACTCTTTGGTGACCGAGAAGAAGATACCATGCCAGACACAATGTGTGTAGGAGTAATGTCAAGGGAAGGCACATCTGCGGCTGTACGAATTTGAAACACAATAATATTTCGGTAAGAAATTGTTTTATTACATATCTCAGTCTGAGAAAAAGATTTACAAGATGTACTACTTCGTCCACCTAAAGAACTCTAAATGTACATGCTGTGGAAAAAGAATTGGAAGCGAGTTCAAGTCGATTCAACTTGAACCACAAAGGGAAGGAGGTCATTGTTAACAACCTGGTAGGTTCTCAGATGGAGGACATTCGGACTCCTCGGGCCTATCCTCAGCAGATCCTGCAGCTTGCTGATTCACAATGTCGTCGCCTGGTGCAGCCGACACAGGCGACTCAACAGCAGGTATTGCGGGAGAAATCGCTGGCGTCACTGAGGGGTTCGCGGAACCCTGTTGTGCCTCCTTGGCACTGTCGGAGGATCCATGAGCTCGACCGGCAAGAAGCAGCTGCTGGGACTGCGAGGGAGACGGAGAGATCATGGCCAGTGGAGTGGCATTCTCAATTGCCATGTTGGTGTAGACACTCTTTGCAATGTCCACCATAATCTTTGACAAGACGGTTTCGACGAACGACCTCCACTCCTTCTTATCTTCAGCCCGTTGTCTGATGTTCTCCGACCTCTCCTCCATTAGAAACGACACCAACTTCCCGACTTTGGACTCCTCTTTTTTGGAATCCACCCTCTTCCGCTTTCGTTGCGCCCCGCGTGACGAGGTCGGAGTCTGGCCTTGACGCTCCACCGCCGATGGGATTGTCCTGCCCTATCCACTGGCCTTGGGTGTGTCCGACATTTCAACATCATCCCCCACAGTCTCTACAAACAGCTTCTCGACAGGATCTGTCCACCGGGGAAGGCTCTGGGCCGGCTCCAGGTCATGTCTACCAGCGTCCTCCTCCTCCTCCTCCTCCTCTTCTTGTTCCACCTCTTCTTCCTCAGGAACTGGTGCCGACTCTGTCCCCTTTCCCTTCCGTGATGCAAAAGCATCTCGACCAGAGGTCGCCGCTTCTCTAGACCCCTTTGCTGGGTGCAGCGATGCATCGACAAAGTAGCTGGAGTTGAGGAAATCGTTTCTATCCAGGTTCTCCGACATGAGAGTGAGATTCCTGAACTTCTCATTGTCATTGCTGTCCGCGATCGCATAGTGGTCCATGCTACACATCTGCTTTTCAGGACATTCCTTCATATGAGATATTGGAACACAATTCAAGTAGCACCAACTTGAATTGTACACAAAGTCTATAACATGATGACCTGAGCGTCTAGAGCCCATGCAATCCATTTCAGGGTTCAATATGGAACACAATTCAAGTAGCACCAACTTGAATTGTACACAAAGTCTATAACATGATGACCTGAGCGTCTAGAGCCCATGCAATCCATTTCAGGGTTCAATATTTCAAGAAACTTACCCAAGACGCACAACCAAATTTTCCCCCGACGAATGCTGAGAACACGGTGTCTCGTGCGTCGCAGAAGAGTCCCAGGACCTTCAAGTAGAACTCCATCCGAAGCTCGGTGCTATAGATCCTGAACTCCAGCTCATTGTACAGACCCATCTTCTGCCATTTTGAGATCAAGGCTGACTCAAATCGTCTAGGAATGGATTTGGTCTTTATTTTTTTCCCTTTTTTGATCAGGAAGATCAGATTCACCGGCGCCTTTGCTTTTGTTGAACTAGCGGATAGATCCTCCAACCTCTCCACTGGTGCTGGGATGTAGTCCGCATAGTGTGTTGTGTACTCACTACTGAAAATCCCTCTCCTGATCTCAATCCTGAGGTCGTCGTCCACGTCTTGATCTCCCGAAATCCAAAGCCAGACCTCAGGATTGGTGGCAACTGGATCTTCGAGCTTCTTAATTTTGTCCAGGAAGTCAGTGTAGTATGGAGCATCCCGACCAGCTATATCCTTGTTGATGACCCTTGGTATGTTGCGGAAGTCCATAATGGCGAATTTGATGGAGCTGCCCACTTCCTCGTCCCAGGCATCATCACTCCACTTCATCATCTTGTCGCCATCAGTCTTGTATGGTCTCATGAAAGCGCTCGCCTCTGGCTTCTTGTATTTGCCTTTGCTCCGGAGAAAGACTTTGAAGAACTCCGCAGCAAAGGGCGAGAGGTCCCTGGCGCTCTTATTTTTATTTGCAGGTCGTTTCACCTGCGAGAAGAACTCCTCCTGTGGTGCCGTAAGGAGGAGGTTCTTGGTGGCCTTTGTGATGTTGTATTTCTTCTTGAAGGCCTTCCAAGCCTCCCAGCAGTAGTTGCCTGCACTGTCAAAGAAATCCAAGCTCCGCTTCTTGAAATATAAATACTTTCGCACAGCTTGTTTTCTCTTGTTCCTCTCCAACCACTCCTTCGCGCTATAGCAATCTGGAACAACGGCACTTATCTTCTTCATCGTCACCTTCGGGTGTGGCAATTTCCGGTTGGGGGTATGACCAAGAAGGTGCAATGCAAGTTTCTTCAGTCTCGATTGCGGGAGATTTCCAAGCCACCTGAAAAACTCGCGGTTTATCACCCCGTCCTTAGACGCATCCCAGTTCTTCAGGTCCTTGAATGCCAGCAAGGACTCGGGATCGATCAGAAGACCGTTGCACTGGCTAGAAATAACCTCCTTCCAGAGACCGTGGATCTCGTCAGTAGCAGTGATGAGCTTGATCTCATTATGGATGCTTATGTCAGCCAGCTTCTTCTTATTCATTGCTCCCTGGTGCTTTTTGACATCAATCATGGCAAAGCGTAGTTTCATTGCATCGTGAAACTCCTGAATCAGTATGCAAAACAACAGTTCGGAGACTTGTACATTTCAAGTCGACACAACTTGAATTGGGCGGACACAGTGGACTCGGTATTGGTGAAACACTTTGGCAAGAAAACTTACCGTCCATTTTTTTGCAAGAACTAAATCTCGTGCAATTCTGTTTCGAACGAGAACGGCCTTTCCCAGTTCAGTAGCTTCCTTCGGAGGTGGTGGCCGGTCCAGGCTAATCCAGACGTTCTGGGCGTTGATTATATTCGTGGCCCAGGTTGGCATGTAGTTTTGGAAGTGGTTCACTCGGTTATAATACGCGGATATCTGTCTGATGATCCTCGCGTCTGAATTCCAAACAATGAAGCACTCCCAATACTTGAACTTCTAATATTTCACCTCAGCACCATCGATGTCCTTCATCCTCTTGGAAGCGGCGACGCTGTGCTGGCCATTCACCATCCAAAACTTGCCAGCCTTGATGTCACTGAAGTTTTTGGGGCGCTCCTTCAAATTCTGTGGCATGGCACAAAGCGTCATTTTCTTGTCARGGTCGGGCATTTCAAGGAAAAAATTGAGGGCGGCCGCGACCCCCTTCTCCTCCAGGCCAYGGACGTTCAAGGTCTCCGGTGGAGTCTCCAGCTGATCAATAGAGATGGTAAATTTGGTCGATATCCCGAACACGTAAGACTCCGTGCAGGACTGCAGGTGGACCAGTACTCCTCATACACCTTCTTGGACTCGTCGTAGTCGATCTCCTGCTGTGACCCGACGGCATCCCTGGGTAACATGGTGATAGCGGATGCCATGCTGTCATCCTCTATGACTTTCGTAGCTTCGTGTGCTGCGGCTTTCGCACGAGTCTTTATTGCTCCCAGAGGACTGAAGCCTGGAGTTCCCCTACCGTCCTTCGCAGTAGTCTTCTTTTTGTCTTGCTCCGTTGTGTAGATGTGTTCTTCACGACGAGGGATCCGTCGCTTCCCCCGGCAGCTGTATACTCCTTTGTTATAGACAGTGGCTTCAGGTTGGCGGCCTTTGCCTTGTTTTTGATTTTGTATGTGTCGGAGCCTTTGAGAACCTCTCTTACTCTCGAGGCAAGTGTCTTCGGCTTTAGGGGTCCTCCATCCTCCCTGACCCAGCGCTTCTTCTCAATGTGATCGACTATGCTGTCCTTGACCCCCTGGTACTCTGAGTCATCAAGGCTTCTACACGTTGTGGCAATTGAAAAGGTTGTGCCCTTTGTTGGCACAATGTATGAGAAGATGTACTCCTCTTTCTGATCGGGAAAATTCGTTTTGCACGACACCACCAACTCGTCATTGGCGCCAGTCGTGACTTCAGTTACTGTCTCGTGGAGCGCAACTGGAAGAGTCACTGGGGAATTCTTCCATTTTGTGACGAAGCTCAGATGACCTGAGGCAGGC